>NDGM011073162.1:0-16517 GCA_002564305.1 Octomys mimax
GCACTTTGGCAGCTCTAACCAACCCCAACCCTAATCCCCACGTCCCTGACTGCAGCTTTGACCCCATGTTATCTCTCTGCTGGGTAAGGAAATTGTTCATGACAGGCTGGGAAACATGATGACAGAGGCCAGGTTTGGCGATCCTCTGTGGTCCCCTCTCAAGTGCCGGGTGGGTTTTTGTACCTTGATAGTCCTTCTAAGGGCCATAAAGGTCAAGAATGCCCCTGTCTTCCACGTGGCCAAGCCACACTGTTCACTGGCAGGAATCCTGCTCCAGACCAGCCCTCAATCCTCCAAATTCCTAGGCTTCAGCACAGCACCAAGGGGCTGTGAGCCTTGCTCCTGGCATGTGCCCACCTTGTGGAGAAGGTCTCTTTTCTCAAACAAATCTTTTGTCTTGCAGCTGCTCTGGGTATCTTGCTCAATTCTTCATTCAAGAATCAAAAACATGAATAAAGAGCACAACCGGAAATCATGTGGCCCTGGGGACTTGATGGCTATGGCTGGCAGCACTACTCTCAGTGGGATGCAGGCTTCACATTTTCGTACCTCTGGGCAGTGCTGATGTCCTCAGCCTTGAAGCTGTAGAACAGGGTTTTCTTGTGGTACAGGTGGAAGACAGGACTGGGGTCACTGTTGCTGTCTTCCCTCCCTGGCGCGATGGTGAAGCCCAGCAGAGGGATGCTCTCAGTGGCCACTTTGTCCTATGGGGCAGAGGGATGCTAGTGTTACATATAGCCTGCATATAGGAACAGTACTGGCCATGTCTTTGTTACCCAGCTTCTGCCAGGGCCAGGCCCTGACAGTATTGGGGGTTGAACTCAGGGCCTTTGAATTGGACTACATGCTTAGCTCTTATTTTTTGAGACTAAGTTGCTGTTGTCGTAGCTCGGCTTAATTGGGATCTCCTGACTCAGCCTTCTATGGGTTACAGGTGTGTACCAACAGGCCCGGCCTGATACCTTATGTTTTGGGGTCAAGTACTTACACTTTCATGATTTTTTTCAGTCCACAATAATCCAATAAAGTACTGTACCCTTCAGAGAAGGCAGTGCCTCAAGATCACACTGCTATAAAGCAAGGAACCAGATTTGAGGCTTTTGGCCAATTTCTAACATCCCTTCTGCTGAGCCAATTCACTTGTGACTTTTTCCTTAGCTTCTTCTGAGACTCACTTACTCCTCAGCCCTGATGTGCTGTGAGCAGCCAGTATTAGATATAGTCCAAGAATGCAGATGAAGCTGGGCGTGGCGGTGCACACCTGTAATTCCAGCACTTGGGAGGCTAAGGCGGGAGGATCATTAAGAGTTCAAGACCAGCCTACACTATAAAGTGAGCTCAAGGCCAGTCTGAACTATATAGCAAAATTCAGTCTCAAAAAGACTAAAAAACCAACCAAACAAACAAACAAAAAAGGCCGGGGAGATGGCTCAGTAGGATAAGTGCTTGACTGGCAAACGCAAGGATCTGAGTTCAATCCCCAGTTCCGCAAACAAACAAAAAAAACCCGAGAATGTGGATGGAGACTGAAACAGTGCTTGGTGGGAGGAGAGATTCTGATCCATGAAGGTAAGTCACCCCTGTGCACACGTGTAAATGAAGAACACGTGTTCATGCAGTGCTTTTTAAAAACAAGGTACAGAGATAGAAGTACTATGCACACTAGAATAGTTTTAAGGTGAGAGCAAAGGGAGTAGAGTGTGTGTAAAAATTCCGAAACCATTTTCACAGATGGAAAGATCAAAAGAAAAGCATTTAACAAAATTTAACATTCACTCAGGATAAAAAGTCTCAGCAGCCTTGGAGTTGGAGGGAATGTCCTTAACCTGATATAGGGTACAAATGTAAGTGCTCACGGCTGACGTCACAATGAACAGTGAGCTGCTGAACTCTCCCTAAGACGTCACAACAGGACTTGAAGAGCACAGTGCTGTGCTAAAAAAAACCAGCACAGACAAGCATGGTGCTAAATGCCTGTAATCCCAGCACTCAGCAGGAGGCTGAAGCAGGACGACTTCTCAGAGCTCAAGGCCAGCATAAACTGCAGCCTTGGGGACTCAGGTGGCCCTCTGGGCACAGTCTGTGGGATCCCAGAGAGTCTAGGGCCTCGCAGGGAGAGCAGGCACAGCCTCATACCTCATGTGCTGTGTAGGTGTACAGCACTTTGCCTTTGATGACAAACCACAGCCTCTTCCATGGCCGTTTGCCCCGTTTGCACCGGCTGAGGTAGCCACTGATGGCCAAGCCCTCGCCTGACGCGGCCACCTGCAGAGAAAGCTGAGGTCAGGGCTGGTCCCTCCTGCAAGCCCCACAGAGTACCTACTGGGGCTTGGGGACAGGACTTGCTGAAGGGACCCAGGAGCCAGGGTGCTGACAGGGAAGCAGTTATACTCAGGACCCCACATGCCCGCCCCCAAATCACGAAACTGCCCTGGCATGATGCTGACTCAACACTCATCCCACCACATCTCGGGGGGCGGGTGCTGCTCACTGCTGTTTGTTGTTTTAGGGATAGAGTCTCATTATGTAGCTCAGGCAGGCCTCCAGCTTTTGGTGATCCTCCTGCCTCAGCCTCCCAGGTACTGGGACTACAAGGGTGTACCACCATACCCAGCAGCAAAAAATTTCTTGAACAATCCTGAGGGAAGCTGGAGGACAGACCTCACTTTTTATTAGATATTCTTCAGTGCTTTAAATTTTTTTTTCTTTTATACCATCTATTTATTTCTGAAAAGAAAACTGGCAGTGCTGGGGATGAACCCAGGCCTCCCAAGTGGCAGGCAAGCTCTCACCATGGAGCTGCAGTCCAGGCCTCTTTCTAAGAGCTTTACTCTTTGAGTTAAGCTGCTGGACAGCCCCTTGCCCATGTTAATCTTTCTTTCCCTGACTGTTGTCTACACCTCTGGATGCCTGCTCTGGATCATGTTAACATGGAACATGGAGTTGTGACTGTGGGTTGGAGTAGTGTGTCTAGGGGACTGTGATTTACAAGAGATGGAACCTGGCCCTATTTACAGGTGGCAGAGGTGTCCCCCACATATCTGCACACTGCCTGAGGGCACCCTACATCTCATGGATGCCAGTGACACAGCAGAAGGGAACTGAGTGACCTGAAGCCCTGGTGGCCTGGGTGTCCCTGAAGGCTCAGTCTTAGCTCCAGGCTAGGAGGAAGAGGACAGGACACAACTGGAGGGTGCAGAGGCACCTCCTGAACTATCCATTCCCTGCCTTGGGTCGCCCTGCAGCCACATCAGTCATGCTCAGGGACAGGCATGTCCTGAGGGCAAGACATGGGAGCAGGCGCTATCCCCAAGGGGTGCCTCAGTACTCATAGGGAAGGAGATCAGCCAGGCTGTGATGGGAGGCCTGACCCCGACCCCAGGCAACCCTGACCCCCACCTCACCTCAGCCAGGGCTGATGGGACCTTCTTCTGCTTCTTGAAGTGGGAAGGGTTGATGCTATGGAAGACGGAGGAGAGGGCACTGCCCGAGGAGAAGCGGGGTGAGGACAGTGGGAAGCTCATGGTCACAGGCCGCTCTGTAGGGAGAGGGGACGTTGGTGACCTGACAGGGGTGGGGACTCTTCCCCAGGACACTGGCAGGACTGGCTGATTCTCAATGACCTCGGTGTCCCCAGGGAGGAGCACACCTGCCCTCTTTCCTCCCTGACTGTGGGCCCTGCAGCTCTGGAGGGCAAGTTCAGCTTCCAGGGCTCTGTCCCAGGCCCTTCCCACCTGTCCCCAGCTCCCCATGGGCTCCCAAAGGCCCCCATAGGTCCCGCTGGGCATAGGCCACAGAGCTCCACGAAGAGGGGCCACGTGTCCCAGGCTCTTTTTCTTCTAGAGCCCTTCACTCCCTGCACAAGTGGTTCCTGGGGATGAGGTGGCTCTGGCAGAGCTGCCCCCACCCCATGCCCCTGAGCCCAGCTTGGTTACCTCGCAGGGGGCCCGGCGGGGTCCCGCCCCTCTTCCTCAGCTCCCCGAAGCACCCGTCGCACACCTTAGCCATGCGGTCCTTGAGGTACTTCAGGGGATACTTGTTCCTTGAGCAGTTCCGGCACACGATCTGCAGGCCAGCACCAAGGGACACATGTGTTGACTATCACACCACCAGATATGCAGAAGGGGCTGGTGTTCACCCTCATGGCCCCTGCTTTAGTGGCCCAGGTTGCATTCTACTTCCTTGCTGGTGACTCTGTTTACCCCTGATGCTGCGCCCTTAGGGGTGAGGTAGCGTTCTTTCTACCGCGAGTGCCACTGCTAATGTCCTCTCTGCAAGTGGGAGGAGGTGGTCATGGGCCCCCCAAGATTCCCACAGTGCTCACCTTGCCGCAGGCGTGGCAGTGGTGGCGCCGCAGTGTGAGGGAGAAGTCACAGCCGCAGTTCATGCACATCATGGCATGTGTGACGGGCACCAGTGTGGGTGGCTGCTCCCCCAGGCTGACCCCTAGCCTCTCTCGGAGCTGAGAAGGGGTGGAGGTCAGCATGGTCCCCAAGTGTCCCCAACCCCTAGGGACCTGTCCCATGCCTGCTGCTCACCTCAGCACTGTGGTGGAAGGCGGCCAGGGCCTGGGCCTCATGGTCCTCAGGGACAGCCCTGCTTAGACAGCTGTGCCACTCATCCCTCTCGGCGCAAGAGCTGTGAACACAGGCAAGCAGGTCAGTCATGGTGTCCTCCCACCTGCCACATGTGTCGCTTTGTCCGCAAACACTGGGCTGTGACAGGGGCAGGGGACATGAGCAACCCCTCTGCCAGTGGCAGACAATGGGCAAAACAAAGGCCCTGGGCTGCAAGGTCCACACTGTAGAGGGATGAGCCACTAGGGACAGAGGGAGGGAGGGGGGACACACCACATGGTACCATATGCACCCCTCAGATACTCTCTGGGCTGCAGGGGACAAGGCCAGCAGCAGCAGTCTTATAGAGTCCACCAGGTGGCGCAAACATCCTGCACACCAACACAGTGGCCCTGGACAGGGTAGTAGGGGCTGCACTGGGAAGAGGAAGTTGTGTTACCCACTGCTCCGCTCCAGTGTGACAGCTACCCCTGCCTGGAAACATGAGCCTCGGGGCCCAAGTTCATAGCCAAGAGCTAGGTGCCTGACCCAAGGAAAGGGAGAGGAGGGGTGTGGAGCCCCAGGACACAGAGGAACCGGTACCTCCAGGGCCTGCCTGCCACAGCCATAGGCCACAGGCTCGCCCCAGATGAGTGAGGGGCACTGAGGCCAGCAGGTGTTCACCTGATGCCTGTGTGGGGACCAGTGTGTCACTCTCTACTCCATGGGTGTACACTAGGGTGCACACTTTCTGCCTCATACTCAGTAAAGGGGCCCCAGGTAGAGAAGACACCCAACTACAAAAGCCCCCAGGGTGCCCAACCCAGAACCATACTTCCACTGAGCTTGATGGCATCCCCACTCTCATTAGAAAGGGGTGCTTTTAGGGGTCACAGCCCAAAGCTGGCCACAGGGTGGGGTCCTGAGGACAAATGCAAGCCTTTCTCGTCCTTCCTTCCTTCCTTCTTTCCTTCCTTCCTTCCTTCCTTCTTGCCTCCCTGCTGTGTGAGTATGGCCTACAATGCCCACAGGGAAGGTGAGGGGTGGAAAGCTGGCCCTCATCATTCCCTTGCCTTCAGATGCTACATCAGGGTAGACAGGCCACATGTGTTGGACCCCCTATGTCTGTGGAACCTCACAGACCCGAGGTATAGTCCTTGTTACCTGTCATATGCACTTCCCAGGCACACTTTCCTCCTGGAGAGAAGCCAGGAGTTTTTACAACACGGTGGTTAAGAGGCACTGAAAGCAGTGTCCTCTCATCTGTTGGGGGCCAGAAGGGAGGTGGTGCCATGGCCACACCTAGTAGTCACACATGCCCACCACAGGGTGCTCCGCATTCCACCCCAGGCCCGTCCCATCCCGTCCCATACCTGGCTGACAGTGTCAGGCAGCTCTGGGCAGTCTCAATGCGCAGGGCATAGGGCATATTCTCCATCACTGGCCGGCTGACCTGCAAGAGCCATGTCAGGTACCTCAGGACAGGCATGGGACAGCTTCCAGGGGTCCTTGCTGGTTGCAGGGTGTAGAGGGCCAGGCCTGACACATTCAGCAGCCTTAGCTTCCTCAGTAGTGACACAATGCTATTCCCTCTGTGAGCCCCAGGAGGCTGGGAACATTTCTCCAGCTAGTGTGCACCATGGGCCTGGACCTGCTTGCTGCTCTCATCTCTGGCAACCTCTGCCTGCCCGGCTTCCAGGGGTGAGGGTCCTCATATAGGGACCCATCCTCCTCACCACCTCATTGCTGTTGGGATCACAGCCACCTTCAGCCCTGTGGTCAACCTTGGCATCACCTCTTGGGTCCCAGGTAGGACCTGGATGAATGTTCTTAGGCCTCCTGCTACTTAAGAATCCCTCGAGCCCCCAGTGTCCCCTCAGGACTGAGTTGGATGGCAACCCAGTGTAGTCTTTCCTCAGCCCCCATTCAACTCCCATCTACCCCATGTCACCACTGCAGGGCCCAGGCTCCTCCCCAGGCCACCAGAGACCTGAGCTGCTTGCCTGCTGATCCCCGCTGTGCTCCCTGGCTCACCTTCATGCCCGCCACAGGCAGCGAGCGCTTGAGCCGGTACTTCCCATCCTTCTGGGGGTGGGTGTACAGCAGCACGTCGGTCATCTGTGGACAGGAGACTGTCAGACGGGGAGGGCTGGGCTCTGCACAGCTATGGGTCCCAGGCTCCATGTCCAACAAAACCCAAGAAATAAAATTAGAACACACTGCTGAGACACAGGAGGTGGGATGAGTTCAACATCCCTCTGAGCAACAACGCCACACATTATGGGGCCCAGAGCAGCAAAATCAGTCCACACCCTTATGATGGGCTGGGCACAGTCTTGGGGTTGGGACCCAACTGCCAAGCAGAGGCGCTCTTGGGCTGTAGGTATCCAGCACTGTTACCTGGGGCGGGGTGGTGTCATGCTGAGATGGTGAACACAAGTGCTGCTGGGGGGAAGCAGCTGTCACTGCATGTGGACAGCTGGCGATAGGAGCTGCAGAGTCCTGTTCTGAGCAGTCCTCAGGGCTCACTGCCTAGCGCCCAGAAGGTGCCCACTAAATGCCTCTGTTTCACCCTCTACAGGTAGGGGTGAAACAAAGGTCACCACAACTTCGCAGGAGGAAGTGGCTTCAGTCTGGCACACACAGGGCCAGGTGACAAAGTGACCCTCCTACACGGTGTCCTGAGCCTAAGCAGAGCCACAAGCCTCCACGTCTGATCCTAGAAGACCCCTAGTTTGCCCTAGCCGTGCCTCCACTGCCATAGCACATGCAGGGAGCCTCTGCACAGCTGCCCCCAGTGCCCAGCACCTGTCTTTACCAGTGGCCTGTGCCATCTTGGAGGGTGGGGGAGAATCCAGTGGAATGGACAGGGGCACTGCTGTCCAGGGGCCCACGGGGCACTTCAGCCAGTGTCCCTGAAGCCTGGTGTGTTAGTAGGCAGGGCCAAACTCTTCTTCAGTTCAGATGGGTTTATGAAACTTTTTTTTTTTCCTTTTTTCTGATCCTGGGGATGGAACCCAGGAAGTGTTGAGCAACACCCCAGCCCTTCTGATTCTTTTAATTTTGAGACAGGTCTCATTAAGTTGCTGCCTGGGCAGGACTGGAGCTTGTGACCCTCTTGCTTTAGCCACCCAGAGTATCTGGGATTACAGGTATGTACCACCATACCTGGCAAAACTGGCACCCTTGAGAAAGACAAATTCTTCCTTACATGTGGCTTTCCCCCCCTTTCCTTTTCTGCGGTGCTAGGGCTGGAGTTCAGAGCCTTGGACATGAAATGAAGGGCAGGCAACTCCCCCTGAGCCACACCCCAGCTCTTCATCTCCTTGGCTGGGGAAACTGTCTCCTGCCTGCTCCTCCGTGTGTGTGTGTGTGTGTGTGTGTGTGTGTGTAGGCAAAACAGGGACCTGGGGCACCTGAGCAAAAGACCCTTCAGATGGAGGAGGTTTCCCAAACACACCATGTCCCCCATGAACTTGGTGTCCTCCAAGACCCTTCTTCAGCGTCAGATCCCAGAAACCTGAAGTGCATAGCACCTAGGACCTCATTACCACATGAGGACCCCCTCTAGAATGCCCTCCCCACTTCTCCAGACCTGCATCTCTGCAGAGCAACAGGTGCTCAGAAACAGTCCTATCCTCAGGAGCCCATGTGCCCTATGCCCAGCCCCAGCCCAGGATGCTGATGGGTGGTGGCGGTATCTTCAGCAGGGAGCATTGTGGGAGGCCTTTGGCTCACTAGGATCATGTCCTCAGAGAGGTAGTAGGGCCCTTTTCTTCCTTCCTGTGTCCACCATAGGCTCAATGCCACAGGACACCTGGCCACAGCTAAAGCTTCCAAACCAAGAGCAGAAGCGATCAGGGCTGTGAGTCTTATGTGTCAGTTATGGTGACAGAGGCATGGTGGCATGGGGTCCTAGGCTAGGGCAAAGAGCTGTCACTGGCCACTGAGGTACATACAGCCCCCATAGGCGTGGGCATCCCTGATGTCTGCACAGCAGGGGAATGCAGGATGGGGTCCTAACCCCAGGTCCCCTGTGAGGCTGGTTCGGGACTGTCCCTCCAAGGCTGGTCCTTTCTTGTGTCATAGGGGCAGTGAAGCCCAGGCCTGAGGTATCTAAGGCGAGGAACTTGAGCAGTTAAACCTCAGCACCACTGCCTTCAACACTATGCAAAATAACGATCTAATGACAACCTGCTGACAATGCAGGAACAGCAGTGGCCATGAGCTCAGCCCTCTAGGAAACTCAGCTGTGCAGACAGCCACACCTGGAGACTCAGTTCTGTCTCCTGCCCCACCCATGACCCTTGTGACAGACCTTGATGTGTGGCCAAACTCACCAGGAATAGGTGACGGGGGTGCCTGTCTTTCCCACGCACCTTCATCAGTGTCCCCTCCTTCAGGAATTCCTGTAAACAGAGAGGCTGACTTTGTGATCACCAATGTCTCTGCTGGCCCCCAAGACAAGAGAGGGCCCAGGAGGGACATGGAATCATGATGCCCTCCCCAGGGGACCAGGTGTCCACCTCCTCCTGCCACCAAGGGGCCCCACCCTGGCTCCCTGGAAATGAAGCTGTAGATGTGGAAGCCAGCCTTGGCCTGCATCCTGGAGGACACCGAGCAGTGGTTCACAATTTCCCAACGGTGGTCCTGAATGGGACACCAACTGCAGACCTGTAAGCCACGTGGTTGCTGCCACTGAGTAAGACCTACAAGGCACCACTGTTTGTTCTAGCTACAAAGATTGTGCTGCTGACTACTTTTGAGCTGAACTGTATGTTTTCCATTTGGAGGTAAAAACATAGGTGACTCTGTCTGTCTCTGTTTCTGTCTCTCTCTCTCTCTGTCTTTGTCTCTGTCTCGCTGTCTCTGTCTGTCTTTCTGTCTTTCTGTCTGTCTGTCTCTCTCTTTCTCTCTCTCTCTGCCTCTCCATTTGAAGTTCTGGGCTGGAGCCCAGGGCTTTGTGTTAGCCCAGCATTTCCCAGCTCTGGGCTGTGCATAAGGAAAGCGATTCTTAAGACCCTTTGTGGGCTTGTTTTCTAGGGATGGTTTTCTGCTTCCCAGCAACTCAGACTAAAAATACCTGGAGCCTCTTCTTCTCATGACTGGAGAATCCACGGCAGTGTCTCTGCACCCTCTGCTCCCTCCTGTAGCACCTGCCCAGGTCTCACGATGCCAACTGGGAACACAGCCTCCCTTGCCACCCTAGCCCACTCACCCTTCCCAGTTGCAGGAGATCACCCTGGCCGTGGACGCTGTGCTCAATGTGGACCAGCTTCTGCAGGTTCTCCTGTGGGTAGGGTGGGAAGGGAGGCAGTTAGGCCCATGAGGAGCATTTCAGGAGGGCCTAGGGGTGATAACCTAGGAACATGGCTAAAGGAGGAGATGAAATGTGGACTGCCAAGCTAGAACGAGAACTGACCCTGCTGTTCCCTCTCTGGGTTACTCAGACAGGTTAAGGGACATGTTGCCCTTCTGTACAGCACATCCTGAAGAGGTCACGCCTTGCACACATCCTGAAGTCACCCAGGAAAGGGGAAGCTACCTTGACATCTTCACATCAGTCCTTGTTTCAGGCAGAAAATGCACAGAAAAATGTCCAACAGCCACTCCATCACCACAGGACAGAGTCCTGGATGTGGCTGCTACCCAAAAGAAAAACTGGATGTTCTGAGCACATTGCCTTCCCCACACCCACAGATGGCCACCTGAACTGAGGGCCTTTTGGGAAAATGGAGGTAGCCAAGCATCACAGCTTTGGTGACATCAGGAGGAAGGATGGTAATGGGTAAGAAGAGTGCTGAAAGGTTCACAGGTCCCTGAGGTTCAGGAGGTGACAGGTGTGGGTGGTGGCAACAGACAGGATCTGCAGCTCACAGGAGATGGGGTGGGGTAGGCAGCAGGAAAAGTTGCCCAGGACCTTGAACCATGGTCCCACCCTGAGCTCCAGGGAAGATCACTGCTTCTGGGAAAGGGCAGAAGCCAGTCCTGGGGCAGGGGACCGTGGGTCCAGAACTGTCACTGTCACCAGTACCATGCAGGAATGGCTACAGTGGGCATGGGCAGAGGCCTGTTCAAGGCTGGCCAAAGGTCAGCACAGAGTGTGGCCCCAGGGAGCTGTGGGTAAAAAGCAGAGGCCACAGGAGAAGGGGCAGGAGCCCAAGAAGAGGCTTCCCGGGGTGTAGGGCTGAGGCGTGGCAGGCTCTCCATGCAGAGAAGGAAATCTCAGGTGATAGGTTCAGAGGCCAAGCATGTAGCAGGCAGAGCAGGAACCTTAAAGGTTGGGACAGGGATCCAGCTCAACCATGGCCTAGACCAACTCCAGTTGCCAAAAAAGCCACCAAAAACAGGCACAGCTGTTCACCTCTGTCTTGGTCCTACAAAACTTAGAGGGGGAGCTGGCAAGATAGCTCAGTGGTCTAAAGTGCCTGCTTAGGCAAGCTTAGGCAAGCGCAAGGACTGTGGTTCAATCCCTAGCACCATATGCTGCACTAGCCCTGCCCCCAGGATGGGCTGAGCCAGCCACAGAGTTGTGGTGCACTCCTATAATCCCAGTGCTGAGGAGGCTGAGAACAGGAGGATCACTATGAGTCTGAGCTGCATAGCGAGACCCTGTAACAACAAATACATTAAAAAAAAAACCTTAGAGAGACACAGACACAGCAAGAGAAGAAACGCAAGTCATCTACCACAAGCTCCATTTCCGAATGCAGGAGGCTTTGGGGATACATTAGATATGAATCCTAACACACAGGTTAGTAAACATACGTATTTCTTTGTGCTCCAGACATGAAGAGACCAATGTGGGAGCCATCAGGTAGGAGCTTTATGGTGATTGCAACTTACGTGTCAGAGATTTCTTAGGGGGAAGACAGTAGCCAAAACTGGTGGGGAATCTCAGTGACAGGAACCAGGACAGATACCAAAGGGCACATTAGCGTTAAAAGAACTTGCTGGTGGCAGAAGCAAGACTGCCTCTGACAGGCTCAGCAGCAATGGAGCACAGCTGAAGAAAGAAGCGAAAGCCTTGGAGACTGCTTGGAAGACTTTGTCCCAACCACACATGGGGACAAGAGTGGGAGGAAAGAAGGAGAGAGTGTGGGTGAGCACTTCTTGAAGCTAATGAATGACCAACCACAGTCCAGCCAGGAAGCTGGACCCTCTAGCACAGCTCTCACACACCCAGTGGGCTCCTGAAAGTGCAATAAAACTGCGGTTTTGAAGGCAGCTGGAAAGAGTGACACAAAATATGAGGAAGGATGAAGACAAGCAGACAGCGGCCTTGGCATCAGAGGCTAGGTAAGCCAGACAGGGGCTGGTATCTCTCAAGCGCAAGGGAAAAGTGAGCCAGCCCAGGTTTTTATACCTGGGAAAAACATCCTTTGAAAGTGGAGGTCAAAGGTCAAGTAGGTAAAGGGGAGAGATGGTGGGATCTGGGTTTGTCATGCTGGGTGGTGGCTGCTGATTGGCAGGAAAGGAGGCTGGAATTGCCTGAGGAATACTGAGCCCTGGAGACACAGTTACCATCTCTTTAGCTTAACATGGACACAGTGGGCTACATGTAGTGTCTATGGATAGGTGAGGTATACACATGATGTCTTAGTCACATTCCTCAGCACTGAGATGCAAAACCTTATACCCACAATTTAAAGGAAAGGGTTGTTTTGGCTCATGGTTCCAGAAGTCTCAGGCTCTGCATGGTCTGCCAGCTCCAGGTAGGAAGACATGGATGGTGGAAGGGCCTGGCAGCAGAGAGGTGCTCAAGGCATGGTTGAAAGGAAGCAGAGAGGGAAGGGAGGAGCCAGGAGGGAGATAAACCCTTCCAGACCACAATCCCCAGTGCCCACATCTTCTGGCCAAGCCCCGCCTGCAAACACCAAGACAGCTATGGTGTCTGTAATCCAATCATCTGCCACAAGTTCCATCGCTGAATACAGGAGGAATTGGGGGTACATTAGATATGAATCCTTACACATAGGTTAGTAAATATACATATTTCTTTGTGCTTTCAGTTGAGAGAGCCAAAAAGAAATGATTCCCACAAGCAGGGACACACTTAAGCCCCAGTCTCTGTTTCGAACAACATTGTCCCTGTGGAGGAACCACAAACTCTGGGGCCATGGCTAGTTCTCAGCCAGGAAGAGGAAATGTACCAGGCAAATGAGCCAAAGCTCAGGAAGTGCTCAAAACAGATCAGGTACACCCAAGGTGTGTGGATGGGATATGAAAGGGACAGGAGCCATCGGACAGTGAGCTCAAGGGCCAGAGCCCGAATGCTGCTGGGAAGTGTGATAAACAGTGTTGTGTGGAATTTTGTGCCAAGAATAAGATAACTCTCACTGAGTCTGCACTGACCTGAGGGACTGTGACTCAGAGAGCTTGGGCACAGTCATCCAGGGTGGAAGACACACTCCCTGCAGAGCTTCACAGGGATCACCAGGGGGCACCCAGCCTGCAGGAGAGGTGGGATGATGGCTGCGCCCTGAGTGCCTGATGTACAGAGACTTTTTCAGAAGAGGGCAGTATTGGCTGCCACCTGGGGAGAGCTCACACAGCAGAGACCTGGCACATATCGCCTGGGCCTGGAGCTGCTGACACTGAGCGTCGCAGTGGGTCATCAGGATGAGCTTGCACAGTGTACCTGTTCTCCCGGCCAAATCGCCATAGCCCAGTCCAACTACAAGGAAAACACTGGGTAGTGGCCACCTGCAAGGGCACGGGCCCTCGCCTGCAAAGCCAAGGGCACCATGACAGGGGCCTGAGGTCACAGGAGGACCAAGGTAAAGCAATGTCTTGGGTGGAATCTTGCAAGAGCCCTGGTGTTGGACACCAGGAAAAACCTGGGGACTCTGCAAGGCAGTGGCCATCAGTGTCACTCTGCCTACAGTGTCCTCTAATGGGACAGGTTCCAGCTGTTCAGTTCTTTGGAAGATCCAGGAAGTACCTGGACCATGGGCCAAGGACTCCCACAGCAATCACTGTGGTGACCCCCACTGCAGACCCCCACATCCACATTTTGGGGATGACTCAGATGTGGGGACAGGGTGCAGGGCTGAGGATAGGTGCACGTCACGTGGGTGGGGAGCTGGCAACGTAGGCACAATGAGCATTGATGTGGCAGTTGGACCTCAGGAGCTGTGCACACAATCTCTGGGCTGGGGGTGAGAGATGCCTGGGGTCCCATATAAAAAGCAAAGAACAAACAATTCACTTAAAATATGGGTGAAGAAGCCAAAAAGACATATCTCAAAAGTGGGTGTGCATGTGGCCAGCAGGGTCACACAAACACTCTCCAAATCTGCAGATCAGACACACAAGATACCACCTCGCCCAGCCAGGAGGCTGCTGTCAGAAAGACCAGAGAGCACAATGCTGGTGAGGAAGGCACCCTTGCATGTGGAAATCATTGCTGGGGCCCTCAAAACACTAAAAATACAACTACAAGATGGAGCAATCCTACTACTGGGCACACATCCAAAGTGGAGGAAATCAGTGCGTCAAAGAGACGTCTGTGTCCATGTTCATTACAGCCTGTGCACAATAGCTGGGAGATGAAGACGACGTGTTGGTCAACTGATGAATGCAAGAAGAAAATGTGGTCCTCAGACACACCACAGTGCAACTCAGCTGTGAAGGACCAAAGTCTGTCTCTGATGACAACACGGAGGAACACAGAACCAGGCACAGAAACAACCACCTGCACAAACACATGCACCCTTTTCTGAGCTAGGGCCTCTTTGGGGCAGCCCTGTGGGAGGGAGAGCGTCACTGCAAGGTGGGGCCCAGAAGCTCGGGTTTGGGGCTGCATTGAAGGAGGAAGCTCATGGTGTGTATAGGCTATCAGAGCAACAGAACAGGAAGCCAGCCAGCACCAGGGGCAGGGAGGACCAGATCAATGACAGGTTCGACTCACCCTGTGAACTACATGTGCTATCCCCGATGGCCTCTGTGTCCCTAGTCCCTATCCCCAGCACTATTCCATTTCATGGTGGGCAGCCTTGTGCTTTCCTGCCTCCTTGCTCTGCCTAGGCCGGAGTCCTCTTTCCTCCCTCTGCCTTCAGGACTGAGCAGAACTCCCCCTACAGGGAAGGGGCTGGACTTTCCTCAATGGTAGGGATGCTGCCCTCTCTGTCACCAGCCCTGAGGGTCTCCCCTTTCTCTAGCTCTCTCTCTTATGACAGTAGCTGTGCTTATTTCCCCCACTCATAGTATCTACTGCCACTTGATCGGGAGCCGTCCTGGTTTAGATCTCAGTGTCCCCTAGAAGCCTGATCTGTGTGGAAGGTGACAGGATGATGGGCACTGTGCTCATAAGTGAATTCAACCACAGCTGAGCCCATGGCTATTAAGGCTCATATCTAGAGCTCCCCAAAAGCCTCCCATGCTCATAGGTGGGGCTGTGTGCTTGTAGCTGGCTGGATCTAGAGTGTGTGATACTGGGATTAGGGGTATGCAGTACTAAATTAGTTCACTGAGTAGAATTAGCATAGTTCTGGGCGTGACTGAGTAGATTTACTAAAGATAAAATACCCACCCTGGGTATGGGTGGAATCACCCAAAAGGCGTGTAGCCTGGATGGTATAAAAGGAAAAGGAGGCTCACTGCTCACTGCCTCCTGCCTGCTCTGCTATGGACTGTTTCTCCTCAGTAATGTCCTTCTGCCAAGGCACCCTGCCTTGGGCCCAGCAGCTGTAGAGTGAAACCTCTACCAACCGTGAGCTGAAATAAACTTTTCCTCCATTAACTTGTGCATGTCTGGTACTTTGTCTCAGAAACAAGAAAATTAATAAGACAATGGCTGGCTCTGCTGTTAGGAGGTGGGGTCTAGTTGGAGATGGGCACAGAGAATGTGACCTGGGTGGGTTCTTGTCCCTGGCTCCTATCCTGCTTCTTTCTTGAGGCAAGCGACTCCCAATGCCAGCCCCTTCCACCATGCTGTTCCTGCCTTGGAGCTAGCCAGCCATGGACTGAACCTACTGAATCTATGAGGAAAATGCACCTCTTTTAAGGTGCGGGTAGCGGGTGCTTAATCCCAGTGATGGGAAAGTCTAAGACAAACTGTGGGCCCCAGGCTGGAATCTATGCCTTATCACTTCTGCATCTTCTGTCCCCAACACAGCCCAAGGCCTGGTTTCTAGGAGGCACCCAGGACCCATTGCTGCTACCCTCCTCTGCATTTGGCTGACACCATGACCACCCTCCATGCCTGCTACAGCAGGATGACCACCACTGCTGAAATCAGCGTGGGCAAGGACTTATCTGCATCCTCATGTTATAGATCAGCAGAGCAGTGGACGTGAACACACACACACACACACACACACACACACACAATCACGGTGATCCCAGAACAGAGCTAGAATGTGGGTGAGGTTTGCCACCCTCACAGAGCCCAGGGAGCACCAGTGAGGATCAGTGAGCCCCAGGGAGTCATGAGGCTCACTCATAAGCAGGCATGACAGTTACATGGGTGCCTCCTAAAGATGTGAATCCTGGTCCTGGGCCCCAAACCCTGACCCCAGTGGTGCTGCAACAGCTTGAGCCATGGAGAGGATGATAGCCCTTAGAGTGTGGATGACAGGACAGAGGTCTAGAGAGGCACTCACAGGCCCCGAGGTCATACAGCAGAGTCAGGCCTAGCTGCTTAGGGCATGGGTCAATGGCCAACTCACCCCCTGCTCCATGCTGTCGTGGGCACGGTCAGTGACCGTGGAGATGAGCGTGAGCGCACCTGTGAGGAATAGAGCACAGCTGTCATAGGGCCACTGCTGTCACCATCCTGGCCTTACCAAGCCCACCCTGGCCTCTCATGTCCCTGTTCCACTGCCCAGCAGGTCCCTGTGGGCCCCATAGGCACATGTCACTGGCCTCAACTCTAGCTTTCCCACAGCCACCTAAGAGACCCTAGCAGTATTCTGACTACTCTGCTTCTGTTTCTTTTCTTTCTCTCTTTTTTTTTTT
>NDGM011073165.1:0-12819 GCA_002564305.1 Octomys mimax
CCTGTGCTTTGCCAGGCTTGTTCCAAGTAGGTGCTTTAGACCACTGAACCATCTCACCAGCCCCTCAATTATTTGTTATTAGCCCATTTTTTGAGTTCATAGAGACTGGCTCTTTGTGGGGAGCTGGTGCACACATGGGCATAGGACACATCTGAATTCTTCCCATGTCCTCTCCCCTTTGCCTCTCTCACTGCTGTATTTTTGTTCTTGGTGATGGGTCACTCTTGGTCTCGTCAGATAGACTGCAGCTGGAGTGGAGAAACACACCTTATTGTCACATGTTGGACTTGTACCCTTGAGCTTGTATTGGATGTTTTGTGTTGTAAGTGGCTTTACCCACACTTGTCCTTTCTTCTGACCGCACCCACCTCCGACCGTGTGTCTGATGTTGCAGTTGCTTGGCAGTGTGGGCTGCGCCAGCTGCAGCTGCTGATCACTACGGGGTCTGCCAGCTTCGGTGTCTCTGGATTTCATTTCCTTTACTCTTTCGGTCTCATAGCTGAAGGCTTTATCTTGTTACCTTCTATCAGCCCAGGCCTGTTCGTGCTCTCTCATACCCTTTTGTAGACTGGGGGAGGGGGGTTTGCGAGAGATTAGGGGGACTCAGTGTAGCTGCCCAGGGTCCAGGCTGCCTCACCTTCTGGATGGGGTGATCCTCATGTGTCCCTTTGCCCCTCAGGGCTGGGGGCTGCTGGGTCCCAGGAATGAACTGTTCGATGCTGCAAAGTACCGAGTGCTAGCTGACCGCTTTGGGTCCCCGGCTGACAGCTGGTGGCGTCCAGAACCCACCATGCCTACCACGTCCTGGCGGCAGCTGAATCCGGAGAGCATGCGGCCAGTTGGCCCTGGGGGCTTGTCTCGTTCCATGGGCCGGGAGGAAGAGGAGGATGAGGAGGAAGAGCTGGAAGAGGGGACCATCGATGTCACGGAGTTCCTGTCCATGACGCAGCAGGACTCCCATACACCACTCCGGGACTCCAGGTGTGGCAGGGAAGCAGCAACATCTGTGTGGGGGTGATCCCTGGAGGCTCAGACTCGAGGCTCTGTCCCATCCATCTGATGTGTCTTGTCCCTCACTTTGTGTCTGCCCATCTGTGGGACACCTGCTGTAGTCACCATGGTCTTGTGCTACGGCTGGGTGTCCCTTTGCATAGGTCCCCACAATCTCTGTGCCCTTCTGTCTGCTGCTGCCCTCCACTCTGTTGTCTCTACCTGTCCCCTCACCCTCGCATGGCGCAGCCCCCAGGTCTCAGAGCCTTGGGACACTGGCCCAGAAGAAAAGCAAACTTTTGCACCCAAATTCTTGGTCTTCCCAGGGGGGGTTCGTTTGAAATGACAGATGATGACAGTGCTGTGAGGGCCCTGACCCAGTTTCCACTTCCCAAGAACCTTCTGGCCAAGGTGATTCAGATTGCAACGTCGTCATCTACGGCCAAGGTGAGCTGGGCCTCCTGGGTCCCAGGAATGAACTGTTCGATGCTCAGGGCATCAGGGCAGCTCGCTCCCCTGTGTCCCTTGAGATGCGGATGAAAGGCACCTCGGGGCTCCACTGGCAGGGCAGGAGCAGGGTGCGGTTGGGGGTGACACAGCAGGGATGGAAGCAAAGTCTAAAACAGAAGTGAGACACAGCAGCGCTCACTAATCCCAATACCCTGGGAGCTGAGGCTGGAGGTATCACAGGTTCAGGCCCAGCCTAGGCAGTCGAGCAATTTAGTGAACTCTGTCTAAATAATATTTAGAGGGCTGGGAATGTAGCTTGGCGTGGAGGTGCTGGGTACAAATGCTTGCACCGTGTGTGTCTGTGACACAGAGCAGGCTGGGTACTGAGGAGCAAAGACTGTAATGGGGAGGGGCAGTGGGGGTCTTGGGGAAGGGTGAATCTGCCACTGCTTGGGCTAAGCAAGGCTTTTTGTTCCACGCATGTGCCCTGCAGGGGCTGAGAATAGCAGGCAGGGCATGGGCTGGCATGGTGTGGGTACTAACTTCTGCTGAGGTACAGTGGCAGTGGATGTCCAGCTTGCTTCTGGCTGTGCAGTGAGATTCCAGGGACTGGCACCACCTGAAACCATGGCTAGCTCTTTGGGGACCTGGGGGTCCTGAAATGTCACCACTATACTTTGCTTCTGTCCTTATGACCTTGCCTACTTTCTGTGTAGAACCTCATGCAGTTCCACACCGTGGGTACCAAGACCAAGCTATCTACACTCACGCTGCTCTGGCCCTGTCCCATGACGTTTGTTGCCAAAGGGCGCCGCAAAGCAGAGGCTGAGAATAAGGCAGCAGCTTTGGCCTGTAAAAAATTGAAGGTGAGTCCAAGAGCATCCCAGGTCATGCCCTGTGGGACACGGCCACACCAGGCCTTTGCCCTGGCACACAGCCACCTGGGCTGCTCTTCCTAAAGGTTCCCCCTGGCCCCTGGGCAGTGCTGGGCCAGTCCAGAATATAGCTAGAAAGGGCCTGCTCCTCCTGCTCCTCAGGAGCAGAAGTAGCTGTGACCTGAGCTGGGGATACAGGGAGGAGGTGGGGAGGAGGGAGCGTCCCAGTATAGGCAGAGTTGTGCTTCTGCCACAGTGGCCACTGCACTGTGCCTGCACAGCCAGGTCTGCGGCAGTAGGTGCTAGTACAGAGCAAGCGTGGCACTGGGAGCCATGGTGCAGGTCAAGCAAGGCAGGGAGCAGTGCGGGCCTGGTGGAAGAGGGCAGGGTGCAAGGAGCTGTGGGATGGCCCCCACAGCGATGGTGTAAGGCAGCAGAGGCCATGTGGGAGGAGTGGCTCCCGGCAGTGGCAGTTGTGACACACAAGCCAAAAGGCTGCTTAGTTCATCAGAGGCTGCTGGTTGCAACCTCTGCCCTGATCAAGCCAGAGGCCCTTTCTCTGTGCCTGGGGTAAGAGGGGTAGCTCGAGGAGGGAAAGGGTTCCTAGGGAAGGTGCACATGGTTCTGGCCTTGGAAGACAGCAGAGCTGACCTCGCCAGGTGGGGGAATGCGGGACTCTTAATGACTCTAGGCATGTGGGGACACAAGGTAGTCTTCGCCTTTAAAGACTCGTGTTACCAGGTTGCTGCCTTTTGGGAAGGTCCTGTCCCATGTGGATGGGTCATGCGTGGGATGGAGGGCTATGCAGTGATCAGGAGGTGTGTGCGAGGCCGTGAGGTATTGCTTGGGGGGGCCTGGGGTCCTGTGCCAGGCCCTGTGAGGTGGGAGAGCTTTGTCCTCAGCACCATGCTGGGGCACAGAGGTTTAGCTCTTAAGCTACCTATTTAAAATGAACTCATTTTGTAGAGATTCTTGATTTCCTGGTTCCTGATTTATCACTGTTATCTGCAGCCCAAAACCACGCTTTGCTATTGCTTGACCTAGCATTTCTATGGTGCCCCAGCCTGTGTGTGGCTTGGAGCACAGCCTGAAGCCCACATCTCCTTTCAGAGCCTGGGCCTGGTAGACAGGAACAACGAACCACTCACCCATGCCATGTACAACCTGGCCTCTTTGCGGGAGCTGGGCGAGACCCAGCGCCGGCCGTGCACCATCCAGGTGCCAGAGCCCATTCTCCGCAAGATAGAGACCTTCCTAAACCACGTGAGTGGCCATCTGCCATCCCCTCCTTGCCTTCAGTGGCCCAGGAGGGCCCAGGGTGGTCGTGGTCTGAGTCCTCTGCCCACAGGTGGGGCCCTAGCACCTTACCCAGTGAGCGCCATAGTGAAGGAAGACTGCCTTTCCCTGTCACCACTTTCTATGTCTCCTTGTTTCCCAGTACCCCGTGGAAAGTTCCTGGCTCTCACCTGAGCTCCGGCTGCAGAGTGAGGACATTTTGCCCCTGGGCAAAGACTCGGGGCCGCTGAATGACCCCATCACTGGCAAGCCCTTTGTGCCTCTCACTGAGGCTGAGGAGGTACGCTTGAGCCAAAGCCTGCTAGAGCTGTGGCGGCGACGGGGGCCCATCTGGCAGGAAGCGCCCCAGCTCCCTGTGGACCCTCACCGGGACACGATCCTCAATGCCATTGAGCAGCATCCCGTGGTGGTCATCTCTGGTGACACAGGCTGTGGGAAGACAACGCGCATCCCCCAGCTGCTGCTGGAACGCTATGTGACTGAGGGCCGTGGGGCCCGCTGCAATGTAATCATCACACAGCCCCGCCGCATCTCAGCTGTGTCTGTGGCACAGCGGGTCAGCCACGAACTGGGCCCTTCCTTGCGCCGGAATGTGGGCTTTCAGGTGCGCCTGGAGAGCAAGCCCCCAGCGCGGGGTGGGGCTCTGCTCTTCTGCACCGTGGGCATCCTGCTGCGCAAGCTGCAGAGCAACCCCAGCCTGGAGGGTGTGAGCCACGTCATCGTGGACGAGGTCCATGAGCGCGACGTGAACACGGACTTCCTCCTCATCCTGCTCAAGGGCCTGCAGCGGCTCAACCCTGCTCTGAGGCTAGTGCTCATGAGTGCCACAGGCGACAATGAGCGCTTTTCCCGTTACTTTGGTGGCTGCCCTGTCATCAAGGTGCCTGGCTTCATGTACCCTGTGAAGGAGCACTACCTGGAGGACATCCTGGTCAAACTGGGCAAACACCAGTACCCACACCGACACCGGCACCATGAGGTGAGAGACATGTGCCCTGTGGCTGGGGCCTGCCTTGCAGATCCCTTCCCTGTCCCTGTGGTAGGTGCCCTGGGGCACAATCTCTCTAAGTGTCCTTGGTAAGAAATGAGAACAGTGCTGCCCATGTGGCAAGGACGTGAGGGTCGGTCGGCATTGACGTAACTGCAGCCTCTCTGCCCCCTCCCCAGTCTGAGGATGAATGTGCCCTCGATTTGGACCTCGTGACTGACCTGGTTCTGCATATTGATGCCCATGGGGAGCCAGGTGGGTGCTCCACCCTCACCCAGCCATGCCCACCCCAGTGCCCACCAGCCACTGCCCACCGGCAAGAGCAACTGGCTCATGCATATAGGCCCTTTGCAGGTGGGATCCTCTGTTTCCTGCCCGGGTGGCAGGAGATCAAGGGAGTGCAGCAGCGCCTGCAGGAGGCCCTGGGCATTCACGAGAGCAAGTACCTCATTCTGCCAGGTGAGAGCTGCAAACAGACTCGGCCCTACGTCCTGGGCATGGCCCAGCGTTGGCTTGGAGGGCACAGGCTTCTGACCAGTCACACCACTTTTCCTGGGGCATCTTATTGATCTGGTCCTCAGTTTCACCAAGGTGGGGTCAGAACGCCCTCCTGAGCGGGGCTGGTTCTGGCAGGAGCAGTGCCCGTAACCAGCACGCGTCTTGCTGCCTGTCAGTGCACTCCAACATCCCCATGATGGACCAGAAGGCCATATTCCAGCAGCCTCCAGTCGGGGTGCGCAAGATTGTCCTGGCCACGAACATTGCGGAGACCTCCATCACGGTCAACGACATTGTGCATGTAGTGGACAGCGGTCTGCATAAGGAGGAGCGCTACGACCTCAAGACCAAGGTGGTGCTTCTTTCCTGGGCCTTGCCAGTTCCCTGGTGGCCTGACCCAGCTGTGCGTTAGGCCCGTGCTGTGTGGAGGCCCTGCCTGGGGTCTGTCCCTGTGGGGGATCCGCTGCGGGTTTTATTGGAGCCGTGGGAAAGCACTGCAAAGCCGCTGGCGAGTTGGCGACCACCTGCCCTCCCCCAGGTGTCCTGCCTGGAGACCGTGTGGGTGTCGAGAGCAAACGTGATCCAGCGCCGAGGCCGGGCGGGCCGCTGCCAGTCAGGCTTCGCCTATCACTTGTTCCCACGGAGCCGGCTGGAGAAGATGGCCCCCTTCCAGGTGCCCGAGATCCTGCGCACACCCCTGGAGAACCTGGTGTTGCAGGCCAAGATCCACATGCCTGAGAAGACGGTGCGGCTGAGGTGGTGGGTAAGGGACTGGGCTGAGGCAGGTGGCACGAGGCTCACAGGCACCCCCTATCTTTGCTAGGCAGTGGAGTTCCTCTCCAAGGCCGTGGACAGCCCCAACATCAAGGCAGTGGATGAGGCCGTGATCCTGCTCCAGGAGATCGGTGTGTGGGGTTCTGGGCTAGGCAGAGCAGAGCTGGGGGGCTTGGCTGGGGTTGACAGTCTTGCTCTTGCAGGTGTGCTAGACCAGCGCGAGTACCTGACCACCCTGGGCCAGCGCCTGGCCCACATCTCCACGGACCCACGGCTGGCCAAGGCCATTGTGCTGGCTGCCATCTTCCGCTGCCTGCACCCGCTGCTGGTGGTGGTCTCCTGCCTCACCCGGGACCCCTTCAGCAGCAGCCTGCAGAACCGCGCAGAGGTAGACAAGGTCAGAGCTTGTCCCTTCCTGCCCATCCTCTGCATGCGCAAGGTGCCCTGGCCCCCACCCAATACCCCGGTGCCATCTCTCCCCAGGTGAAGGCACTGCTGAGCCATGACAGTGGCAGTGACCATCTGGCCTTTGTGCGTGCTGTGGCCGGCTGGGAGGAGGTGCTGCGCTGGCAGGACCGCACGTCGCGGGAGAACTACCTGGAGGAGAACCTGCTGTACGCACCCAGCCTGCGCTTCATCCACGGTCAGCCCCGGCCGCCTGCCCGCACGGCCCACGCGCCCACCCCACAGCGCCCCCGCTCACCCTGGCTTCCCCGCAGGGCTCATCAAGCAGTTTTCTGAGAACATCTACGAGGCCTTCCTGGTGGGAAAGCCCTCAGACTGCACGATGCCCTCAGCGCAGTGCAATGAGTACAGTGAGGAGGAGGAGCTGGTGAAGGGTGTGCTCATGGCCGGGCTGTACCCCAACCTCATTCAGGTGCGTCCTGGTGGGGCAGAGCAACGCCTGGCTTCCTGCCCTGCCCTACCCTGTGTCCTGCTCACCTTCTCCATCCCTGCAGGTGCGGCAGGGCAAGGTGACCCGGCAGGGGAAGTTTAAGCCCAACAGTGTCACTTACAGGACCAAATCTGGCAACATCCTGCTGCACAAGTCGACCATTAATAGGTGAGGGACAGGCAAGACAACACAGGCAGCTGGGGAGGGCTGAGGGGCATCCTCATCCAGCCCTGTGTTGCTTCCCTAGGGAAGCCACGCGCTTAAGGAGCCGGTGGCTGACTTACTTCATGGCCGTCAAGTCCAATGGCAGCGTTTTTGTGCGGGACTCCTCCCAGGTGCACCCCCTAGCAGTGCTGCTCCTGACCGACGGGGACATCCACATCCGGGGTGGGTGTCTGCACATCTTTGCCCTGCACCGTGTCCTTAGGCCTGGCTTCCCATCAATTCCTTGCCATCTCTTTCCCCCCAGATGATGGGCGACGTGCCACCATCTCCCTAAGTGACAGTGACCTGTTGCGACTTGAGGGGGACTCAAGAACCGTGCGGCTGCTTCGGGAGCTGCGCCGGGCCCTGGGCCGCATGGTAGAGCGCAGCCTGCGCAGTGAGCTGGCTGCACTTCCGCCCATTGTGCAGCAGGAGCATGGGCAACTGCTTGCGCTGGTGGCAGAGCTGCTGCGAGGACCCTGTGGCAGCTTTGACGTGCGCAAGACAGCGGACGACTGAGCCCCTCTTCCGCTGGGGCTGTGTACAGAGTGCAAATGTTTATTTAAAATAAAGTTCTATTTATCCCTTGTGAGCATCGCTCTCCACTAGGGGCGCCGCGCTGAGGGCCACAGCACCTCCTCCACCAGGTCCATGTCAAGAGCTGAGCAGCAGCTTATGGTGACATTGTAGAGGCTTGCCTTGGTGACAGCCACAG
Source organism: Octomys mimax (assembly GCA_002564305.1). Taxonomy (NCBI): domain Eukaryota; kingdom Metazoa; phylum Chordata; class Mammalia; order Rodentia; family Octodontidae; genus Octomys; species Octomys mimax. The sequence continues at coordinate 7,686 of NDGM011073165.1, forward strand.
ACTGGTGTGTGCAGTGTATGGTGGGATCCACCGGAAGGAAGGGGACAGATAGGATAGGCTACACACGGCTGTGTGTGGAATATCAGGCAGCTTTATTTACTCGAAATCAGTACAACAGAATCACAGACATGGGTAATGGCTGGGAAGTAGAGAAATGTTCCAGCCCGAAGTGGCTGCAAAGTCCCCATCACGCAGGGGCCAATAGTCCCTACCTGGTGGGTCAACCTTCGCAGGTCCTCTGGCTTTTGGGACCCTCAACAGTGGCCAGATAGCCTCAGGTAGACTTGTGGCCCTGCCAAGGAAGCTGCCCACATTGACCACTGTCCTCTCCCAACCCCTGGCCAAGAAGCCTGTCACAGAGTTCAGCATGCTAGTAGCCCCAGGAGTGGCCTCAGGGAGGGAGCAGAAGCTGCAACCCGGTGCCTCCCCACAGCACTGCTGCTTCCTTCTCCCCGCTTCCTGCCAATGCTCCACTGCTCTGAAGTCACTGGCACAGCAGAGGATGGAGCAGCCCAGCTCACTGTCCAAAAGGCGCCTTTCCAAGGAAATAGCGTCTGGCGCAGGGCACCTTCCCCTCAACGTAGAGAGGATGGCCAGAGACGTCCAGGCCAGCTGCCACTGCTGCGGCCACCTCCCAGGCAAGTCTGCGCAGCAGAAAATGCCCTCTGGAGAAGCCCTTGGAAGCGCCCAGGCCACTTCACTACAAACTTCTGTTTTAATCCTTTATTAGAAACCATGCAAACTTTTAATACAAAAAATACAAGTGCAATAAGAATCTTTGTGTCCATTCGGTCCCTGGGATCTCAATGCAGCTGGCCCCTCCACTCAGCCAGAAGGGAGTGCGTGGCCCCAGTCTCATGCCTTTTTCCAATTTCCAGACCTGATTCCCCACTGTCCACATAACACTGGACCCCTCACGGTCCCCTGGACAAGGCCCAGGGTGGCAGGTCAGGCTGTGGGATTCTGACCCCATAGCCCACTCCTGCTTCTCCAGCACTGGCCTTGCCTTGCAGTGACCACCAAATCCCAGGGAACAAGACACAGATGCCAAACCCAGCCTCTTGGTTAGAGAAGAAAAGCAGCACACGTGAACCCCAACACAGCCACCCCGCACCTCGCTCCCGCCCATGGCGTCCCGGCTGTGTGCACCCCACGCAGGGCAGCACCGACACCCTCGCCCTCCTGGTGGAGGCCTGGCTTCTCCCTCCCCACTCCCTTTGCACCTACTGAGACCCTCTTAGACATGGCTTCAACCTGTACAACTACTCCACTGGCTACAAGGTACTGGGGACACATGAAAGGGTGTGACGACAGCTAGGCAGGTATGCTAAGCAGCAGTGTGCAGTGCAGCAGCCCCTAACTATTGTGGGGAGTGGGGGGCTGGTGCTGCCTGCGTGGTGGGTACCATTGTGGGTCACAGGTAAGGTGGAAACTCGGCAGGCTTTGGTGTGCAGGGCCACCACCTGGAACCCACCCTGCTCATCCCTCCAGGTTGGCTGGGAAGGAGGAAGAGTATGTCAGTTTCTTTTAGGTTTGGTCCAAAAAACCAAACAACGGAGTAGGAATCCAGTTCCTCCCTCCTGGATCCACAAGGTTCCCCAACTCTCCTGTCTACCCTGCAGCGGGGCAGTGGCTAGCAATGGGATAGGAGCAAAGCAGGAAGGGGCGGGCCTGCCACTGCCTGGAGCCAGGAGGGGCCTGGCAGGGCTGCCCAACCCGAATGGGCACTCACAGGTCTAGTGGGCAGCCCGGGAGAGGGAGCCAAGGGCGCGAGAGCCAGGGAAGTGAGGGGGCCGGGAGACAATGTCCGCCCCATGGTCGGTGCGGGCCCTGGCATTTGCCCGGAACGTCAGCCTGTAGGTCTCAATCTGCAGGGACACGGGAGGAAGAGAGGGAGAGGGCGGGGAGACACAAAGAGGGACATGGGGGAGACGGAAGACGAGACCAGAATGTCATCATTAGATGCCTGGAAAATAAAAGGTGACTTTGTTAAAATTCAGACCACACTCCAGTCAAAAAACAAAGGAGTTCAATTTCCGGCCAGTGGCAAGGCCCCCGGCTGGCCCTCAGGCCGAGCCCAGCCACTTACTTGTCTCCTGGATCTGGCTGTCCAAGGTCGGGGCCTCCCTTTGGTCACCACCCCCTGACAGGGTGGTGAGGCCACTGAGGCCCCCAGCTGGAGCAGGGGCGCCAGCATCGGGCGCAGACTCAGGGGCGGCCGGCTCCTCCCCAGCGGGGGGCCCTGGACACGGAAGGGCCTCGCTGCCACCGCCCTCAGTCTACAATGAAACATGGAGACGGTGTGGGGTCAGTGAGCAGGGAGTGGGATGAAGATGGCGGTGGTGTCACACGCAGTCCCCACCCGCCACCTGGCCCTCTATCTCATGATGCCTGCCCTCTCCTGGCATCCATGGGACAAACTGGCCACAGAATGCCAAGCCATACAAGCATGAGCCATCCTGGAACAGCCCACGCTTAGAGCAGCCTCAGCGCTGGTCACTTAGGTGGCTGCATCCCACTGAGACTGTGGCCTCCTCAATGGCACCCACCACAATGGGCCCAGAGACAAGGGAGGAGGGAAGAAGGTGCGCGAGAAGGCGAGGTCCAGGAGGACAGGGGGTGAGGCCCCTGGGGCTCTGTGTAGAGGGGTCAAAGAAGAGCGAATGACGTGGGGACAGCTGAGAGCCACTGAAACTCCTCTGTGGACTTGGAGCACATAGGCCAAAGAAACAGACCTGTGTGTTAGAAAAGTAATATAAAAAGTAATAAAGAGACAGAACGTGCATAAAGAGACTACTTGAACCTGGTGGTACACGCCTATCATTCCCACAGGCTGGGAGGCTGCAGCAGGATTCAAGTAAAACCTCAGTCTGGCTAATTTAGTGAGTCCTCATCTCAAAACAAGCTGAAACTCCCCACAAGGCTTGGAGTCAGAAGGAATGGACGAGCCTTAGGGCCTGCGTGCCCTCGCCCGGCTTGCAGAGCCCAAGCCCAAGCAGCGCGCTACCAAGGCAGACAGACTCCACGTGGAGGGGGTATCAGGTTTGGTGGCCACAGCCTGAGAGCCCAGGACAGCCAGCAGGAGGCGGGTGGCAGCTCCGGTCACCTGCCTTCACACTCTGCCCTGGAGCAGCTCAAAACCTCACAGTTCCCCAGTCGCTATGACATGGAACAAAGGACAGACAGCACCTTGGCACACAGAGGTCACACAGCACTGTGGAGGCAGGGATGGAAGGAGGAAGGGCAGGAGGAGGGCAAGGGCAAAGAGGAGGGGCATGGGGAGGAGGGAGGGAGGGAGCCCAGCCGGTGTGCAGGACCCAGAACACCGGGCCTCTGCACCCAGCCCCAGGCAGGGCTGCTGCCAGGGCTCCCCTCTCCAGCCTCCTGGGCTGATGGAGGACAATGGGACACAGCGACGGTGTGGGTGAGTATGGCTCCTGGAGACTGAGGGGCGGTGCCAACCGACGCTGCCCGCAGAGGCTCTTCCTGCCTGGGCTACCTGGCAACACTCAGCCCCCATGTACTTGCACTGAGGACGCTGCACTCCCCATGGGACCTGCCAGGATCCTGAACCTAGCACCTCCCCACCTCCCGCCGTGGCTCCTGGGTGGCCCACTCCCTACCTTCACGGTGCCTCCTGCAGGCAGGTGGCCCACGTTATCCAGCGATCCCACCTTGGCCTGGGCCTTCTCTTTGAAGTTCAGCTTCTGGCTTTCAATCTTGACATCTCCTCCACCTGGAACCAGAGCACTTGGTCACAGAGTGTGCCAGGGAATGAATCCTGTGCACAATGCCAGGGTCCTGGAGGGGTTGAGACTATCCAGGCCAGTGTGCCCAGGTACTATAAGGGGAGGTCTGAATGAGGTGGCCTGGGATTCCAGCACTCTGGGAAGCTGAGGCAGGAGGACTGCATATTTGAGCTCATCCTGGGCAACTTGCAAGACCTTGTATGAAATTTTAAAAATGTGCTGGGGACAAAACTCAGTAGGAAGGCCTTGGGTTCAAGACCCAGTATTATAAAGAAAAGAAAGCAGGTTGTTCTTGTGGAAGCAAGCAGATGCCCTTGCCCACAGGAGGGGACACCAGCTGGGCCCAGCACCCCACTCACCAGGCTTGTGCTTGATATTCGCCTTGGAACCGCACTTAGAGGAGACCTTGGAGATGTCCACTTTCTGGTTCTGGATCTGGACCTGAAGAGGAAAAGGAAGCACATGGTGCCCCTCGGACAACAGGAAAGAGGGGCCACGCCCACACGGCCTGTGCACCCCCTGGCCCTGCTTCCTCGCAGCCTCTTTATGTTCCCACCCGTCTGCTCCACACCAGCCTCGTTACCTAGTGGGTACAAGAGCCACTGGTTTGTGCTGGCCTTGGCCCTGGCTCGGCTCCAGCTCAGCTGAGCAAACCCCACATCCCACTTCCTCTTCCAACCCTGGCCCCAGGGCCGGACAGCACAGCTTTCCTGAAATGTCCGTGTTCCAACTCAAAATATCCCCACAGCTGCTGCCCAAAAGGCTCACCTGGAATAATATTTTGACCTGTTCCTTTCTATTTTTCTTTTTTTGGAAGGGCACAGAGGAGAAGTGGTGATACTGGAACTGAACTCAGTAACTACAAGCCCCACTGTATTTTAAAAATTTTTAAATTTTGAGACAGGATCTCAGTAAGTCACAAAGGTGTCCAAGCTAGGCTTGAACCGCAATCCTCCCGCCTCAGCCTCCCAAGTGTGCAGCACCAGTGTGGACCCTCCCCTCTCTGCATGGCCATATATAATTGTCCACTCCATGCAGGCACCAGTTTCCCATGAAGGATGGAAGGGCACAGAATCATCTCTGCTCTGAATCAACTGGTCCCACCACTCACGATGAACACGGAGGTTATTCCTCCACAAGGTTTTCATTTCTACAAAAACGGCAGCAGCAATCTGTGTCTCTGAACCCTCCTTGGGAGAAATGTCCGGGCAAGCACTGGGACTGTTTTTTCCAGCCCTTTTGAGTTTTACTTTATGACAGGGTCTCGTGAAATTGCTCAGGAGGGTCTCCAATCTGCAGCCCTCCTGCCTCAGCCTTCCTAAACATGGGATCACAGGTGTGTGCCACCACTTGTTCTCAGGTCCTTGACGACAACCCGCTTTCCA
>NDGM011073167.1:0-15012 GCA_002564305.1 Octomys mimax
GCTCAGTGGAATAAGTGCTTCCCTGGCAAGCACAAGGGCCTGAGTTCAATCCCCAGTTCCAGGGGAAAAAAAAAGTTTTAAGAATGAACAAAGTAGAAAAAATAGAAAATTTGTCCAGTGGAGCACATCACAGGTGAGTAATGGGCTCATTGAAATAAAAGACAATTGAATGAAAAGAACTTTTATTACTATAAAAGCTAGCACACATCTGGCTAGCATACCTTCTTCAACAGCTCCTGCTTTGGGACGTGGGAGGGAATTCATTAAGCTTAGGTCACACTTACTGCTTTGCAAATCTTCCAAGAGTTGAAAATTCATCAAGTTCTATCACACCCAAGGTTACTTGTTATGAGCATGTCATTGTATAGTGGTAGAAAAATGTCTATTCCTGAGCAAAAGTCTTAGTTATTTTTCTTGTTGCTGGGACAAAATATCCAACACCCATAAATTAAAGGAAGAAAGATTTATTTGGGCCATAGTATGTAGAGGTTTCTGTCCATAGCCAGCTGGCTCCAGACACAGTGGCATTGCAGAGGGGCATAAAGAGGAGAAGCAGTCCGTGGCAGGAAAAGCAGAGGACAGTGAGTCCAAATTCTTTCGGTCCCTTTATATTCCATCCAGACTACAAACCCAATGAATGACTGGTGCCACCCACACCCAGAACTATGCTAATCCAGTTAGAGGACTAATCCAGATATCACCATTCTTAAGCCACATTCACACAACTGAGATCCAGCCACCTGCGAAAAGCTCCACCTATGAGTATACGAGGCTTTCGGGCACTATCTAGATACAAGCCATAACACCCATCTTCAACCCAAGCGGGGCACACCATGTTCTCATGGTGCTGAAGACTGTGTGGGTCTACAAAATCACAACACAGCATAGAAGTGAGATTCAGCAAATGGCATTAGCACATGATAAACATCTTGCAATACCCCAGAAATGTGAAAAACACTGCAATTTCTTCAGACCTCATTGATTAAAACAATGAATGTTTGTAAAAGCCATTGTTTTCTAATACATCAGACCAGATTTGATGCTCAATATATAAAGATATTTGCATCTTGAATACTACTTTCTTAAAATTCCGTGAGAAATGGAACCCACATGAGTTGACAGTGTGCTTTTACAGTCTTTGTAGTAATGAATGGACAGTTAACTTCCTTGGTGCAGAATTACATGGTGGACAGTTCTGTTTCAAAATGTGCAGAAAAGTCAGTTTTATGAACACTTTGCTGATACTGCTTCTCTGCCACTTTCTCTAGGAATGTCCCAGCGGTGTTGTTAATGAAGAAACCTTCAAAGAGATTTACTCGCAGTTCTTTCCACAGGGAGGTGAGTACAAATGTACACTTGTTAACATGCTCTTGGAGTCAGAATTACACGTGCAATCTTGAGTTTGGTTAATCTTTCATGGCATGACTGTACATTTTAAGTTCTCTATGCAAAAAATTAATACATAGCAGTTGAATACATACACTTTTCAGTGTGTTATAAAAGTAAGCTACTTACAAATTATCAAAGATGTAAGAGTTTATTTTTTAGTCTCACACAGGTATTACTATGTGTCTAGTATGATGTCTGTCCAATGCACAATGCTTTCTAAATTTTATAGGGATCCTCAAAATGGTTCAAGGTTTTTTTCACTTCTTTTATAGGTCCCATTTGTTCTCCCAACTCTCAAAATTAGGGCATACGTAATTATCCTCAGTGTGCAGACGTGGAATCTGGGGCTTGCACAAGTTAAATGGCTTGTTCGGGGTCAGTCACACATCCGCTCAGTGGCAGATCTGGGTTATAACCTAGATTTTTCTGCAGCCTTGTCTAATTTCCTTTTGCTGTCTCCTCTGCCTTTCAATAACTCTTTACTATGAATTCCTCATCTATGAAAACTAACATACTCTAGAAATTATTTTAATTGGAAAAAATACAAGAGCAACGTAATAATGGCATATGTGGTTTAGAGATGAATGGAGAGATGGCACTGGACCGTCCATTTTTCTACCAATTATTCAACAAATCCCAGTATCTATTGTGCCACCCAGCCGGGTGTGCCAAGCTACATGTGAGGTACTGCTAATGGAAGAGAAATAAGAATAGATGCAGTCCCTGCCCACAAAGTCTAGCAGCAGAAGAAACTGTAAGTGTAGAGATGAGGATTTAAAAATTATACAATGAGAGCCTTCTGTGAGCATATTTAACCAACTGGAGGACAGGAAAGAAATACAAAAGAGGCTATCGAGGTAAAATGAACCTGAGCTGAAAGGGATACACATTCTGGAGTTTCTAGTATGTGCCTAGCATGCCTTACTCTGTCATAGTCTAACAACCCTAACTATGACCTTCTCTTTATGTAACTACAGAAACAAGTTCACATCTAAAATATCTAGTCTTTCACTGCCTCCTTAGGCTTCTCAGGAGACTCTTCATTGCTAAGTCTGATGGCTTCCAGCTTTATAAGGCATTAGGGGGGCACTCTAGGCAAATGGGCTGTAACCAAAATGTGCTCACAAAGATGAAGGTGGATATTTGCAGAAAATTGACAGAATTTGGGTGAAATGTCCTATTGAATCATGAATACTGTGAAATAAATAGGGAATTTGCATTATTGAGATGATCCCAAGTCACATAATGGTTGAGATAGGATCTGTTATCAGGTCTATCTCTTATATGTCTTCTACTGACAGCTCTGTGGAGGATTAATTTAAGGTAGGCAGCACTACAGGCAGAAAGACTAATGAAGGAAGTGTTTCTGCAAGCAAAACACTGTGTGTAATGAGGACACACACAGTAGAAACCGAAAAGTTGGGAATGTAGGACTGCAGGTATATTTGCATGAGAAAAAATGGAGTTTGATGAGTGATTCAGTTTCTGTGAGATGTGGAGTGCGCCAACTTCCAGGGTTCTATCAGGGACACTTTGTAGCTACGAGAGGACTAGGGAGGCAGGGATGAAAGTTTGACACAAATTGTACTGGGGATGCCTGTGAATGTTAGGAATCAATAATATACTGACACACATATGAAAATGAAGAAAAGCAAAGAAAAAGACAGAAATTATTAATGGCATGATACCTAAATACATGTTGTGGATGGTGTGGGTGAGGACAGTGGAAGAGTATAAAACTGTGGAGCCTCACAATGAAAGTTCAGAACATGTATAAAAGTCATGAGATGGTAGAAGAATGCACAAACAAGAAAATAAAGAGACAAAGATAGGGGACTAAGCCCAAGGGAGAGTGACAGCTTAGAAATAAGGAGGATGAAAACATTAAACATCTATTAGGCAAGAAGTCCAGGAAGGTGAGGATAGGAAGGTATCCTCAGGATGTGGCTACAGGGAGGTTGGCGTGGAGTGTGATCAGGGCAGCTTTATAACACAGTGTGGATCACAGACAGAAGCCAGAGTACAGAGGGTGAAGAGTAAATGGAAGGTAAGAAAACAAAGATAGCAGTAGACAAGGCTCTGATGGGAACTTGCCTGTGAGCGTGAAGGGGTGAGGAGGAAGCTGTCTAGAGCGCCACGCAGATGCCAGTGGAGGAGAGTACATGGAAAGCCTGGAACGTGTCTGCATACAGAGGAGCTTGGGAAGAGGGAGACACTGGTAACTCGTGGATAACACAATTCAAACCTGTAAGAGAAAATGATAAGAGATGGCAGAGGAAAGACATGAATCAAGAGTCCAGAGGAGGCTTCACTTTGCATTGAAGGCGAGCAGTCAGTCCTTCCTTTTGGTTTTGACCTCTACTCAACATGGAAGCAGCCGGCACTTTCTGTGCTTGTTGCCAGAATATATACTTTGGCATCGGTCCTCCCATCGGTCCTTGAAAATGCTTTTCACTTGAAAGCACTACTGTCATCTTTGGGCAAAGTAAGTCCGTAGTTTCTCACCTGATCTCTCTGATTTTGTTACCTGTCTTCCAAATATGGTCTCTTTGTTACTTTCCTCTTGCTAAGACAAAATACACAGCACCCACAATTTAAGGATAGAGAGGTTTATTTTGCCCCATAATTTGTAGAAATTTAATGAGCTGGCTCCAGGGTGGGGCACGTGGCAGCAGGTTTGGCAGAGGGGCCTCGCAGAAGGGCCTGGCAAAGGAGCAATAGCTCAGGACAGAGCAGTCAAGAAACACCATCGTTCCACTATAAACTCACCCACGGACTCATCCCCTGAGTCCACATACCCACAACCCAATTGCCTCCCCAAAGCCCCACCTGTGGGCACATGAGGCTTTGAGGGACAGGAAGATATGAATCTTAGCACGTACTCAGCTCTCCAAAAAGCCAGCGTGATTCTGTTAAAATGAAGTCCAGATCAAGTCACTGTTCCACTCACAACCTTCTGATCTCACAAGCCTGCACGTATGGCCACTGATCTGATCTTCTCTGATCTTACCTTTCACTCTCCCCCAGACATATTTCATGCCATCTACAGCGGCTTCCTTGGCATTTAGCCAGTGCAGGAATGCACTCATCCTCTTGCTACTTCTGCAGCACTGAACTTGCTATTCCTCATTCCCAGAATTCATTTCTCTGAAACATCCGTGTCAATACCTCATCACTCTTGCTCTCATTCCAACCCCATCTTCTCACTGAGCTGATCTCTGGCTGTACAGCTTAAGCTGAAACCACACAGACATCACCCATCCCTGTCCCCTACTTACTATTTCTCTTTGGCCTTCAGGATAACCTGATAATTTATTCATTTTGTTTACTGTCCCTCTCTCTGCCAAAGTGTCAGCTTCATCAAGTAAACCTGTGGTCATGGAACAGTGACTGAAAGTGATAATGCTTAATGAACATTTATTGCATAATGGAGGCAGAAAAGAAGGAAAGAAGAAAGGAAGAAAGAGAGAGAGGGAGGGAAGGAGGGAGGGAGGGAGGAAGGAAGGAAAAAGATAGCCCATCTTACATGGTGGCTATAATTGTACAAGGGACTATTATCTATAAAAATGAATTTTGAAAATCATAGAGTACCTAAATATTAGTTGTTACATTCAAAAATTATATTCTTTTCTGGTTTTCATTCTATTTGGTTTTAGGTATGTAACTGAGTTTAAAGTAATTGCATGCATGGCCTATCAAACCAGAATTTTTGTTGTAAGATGTTATCTTAAAAATTAAATTACAATCATGAGAAAACACACAAAGCCTTACTTTTTGCAGCTCTGGACGTGCTGAGGGCAACAACTGCCTGCTCCTTCTCATTGCTACAACTCGCAGAGAAAGTGCTGAGACACCACAGGCAGATAATGGTTATAGCACCTGATGCCTGGCTAGTAATGGGCGATTGTTTGCATAATGGATGATTGATTTGTGTATCATTTAATTGCTTCATATTTTTCTAAGTTATTTAAAATTTACACTATGTTTTCATAAAATTCACATTCACTATCAGAATGCCAACACATTAACAAGTATTGATATCGAAGCACCAACACATATGTACAACTTTAAGTTATAGTTCATGATTTCTAGCAGTTATTAAATAATACAAATCAGTTATTTTTCATTTTAAAGTTTTTTTAGTAATTTAGCAGTTTATATAAAAATATAAGTCAATGTTTTTCTATACAATAATAACAAGTTACTAAATTTTGTAAGAATAAAATCTTGTAATGTAATCACTCATCATGCCAACAAGAACCGCAGATCAGGGTTATTTTCAACAAGCCACATGCCAAGGCTAAATGAAGAAAAATTCAAATTGGCATGAAAATAAAGAGAAGAGAGGCTCAAGTAAATGGAAAGACTTTCTTGAGGTGGGATGGAAAAATTCAGCCTAAAGATCTTATGATTTCCAAGTTAATATGCATGTTGACAAACTTTTATGCACATTTATGTTTTAGTTTAAAGAGAATACAAAATAATAGATAAGACATCAGAAACAACACAGAATTTCAAAAGAAGCACACAAGCTGACAGATACTCAACAATGGTTGTTATATTGAACACTGCTGTCATAATAGAATTTTATCTGTATTTGTAAAGCAATTATTTTTCCATTAGAGAATCCTTAAGTACAGAGCATCTGCTTTGCAAAGGATTCTGGTTATAAAATCCAAAAGGAATTAAGAAAACCCATTTTTGCTCTTAAAATTTCTTTGATTGCTCACATTAATTGAATGCATAAATCTACAAGTAGCAGGCTTCATCTAAGAGAATGAAGTGTTTTAAAGAATGGCGCCTTAAATTTTTAAAAGTTAATATTGAGCATATAAATTGTATCTTACAGTGATGCTAGCAAAAAAAAAATCTTCAGCAGAAGGCGAAGTCCTGGCATAACAGGTTTTATAATCCTTCCATGAAATTATCATTTATTCAGGTTAATGATCTGAAAGCAACAAGTTTCCCTCATTATTAATAGAAAGGAGGAAGCGTTGGCCAATCATATTTCACCATTTCCTCCATGAAAATTATTTGTCTGATGAACAAACACCCTGTGTAATTTTTATTATAGCAAGCTTGGATTTATTTAATGAGATAGTTTAACAAGCACAATTTATAGAAATACCTAGGTTACAGGGTGATAAATATTCCTGCTATGAAGTAGGAAGAGAGGAACAGATATGTTGTTGTTGCCTATATGGTTACTTTTTTGACTCTACTTGTAGTAGAAATGTTAGCCTACAAACTCTTTTTTGAGGCAGGCTCTCACTATATAGTTCAGACTAGCCTCAAAGTCACTATGTACCTTATTCTGACCTTGAACTCCCAGCAACCCCCTTGCCACAGACTCCCAAGCAGTGGAATCACACGCATGTTTCACAGTGCCTGATGCTAGCATATAAACACTTCACTCACTTCCAAAGTCCATTAGGAATCAGTTCCCTGAGCTATTCCTGCTTGTGTGGTAGGAATTTTGTACTTTGTATATGCAGGTGCCAAATTAACACATAATAAATCAATAAATGCATGGGCTCAAGTGAAAAGAGTATTGCCATTGAGTAGAATTATTCACAAGATAATTAATGCACTTACACAGAATTTGTGTACATAAAGATTAAAATAAATTTTAAAAACATCCATCCAGTATCTTTATTGTTGTGGGACAATAGCTGTAACAATTTTCAGAATGAGTTATACTGTGTGTGTGTGTGTGTGTGTGTGTGTGTGTGTGTGCATATTTGCTGGAGATCAAACAAGCCAAACATATGTTTTATTATTGAGCTATATTTACATCCTGGGCCCTAGAGGATATATGTACGAAGCTACCAGTCATGCAGTGAATCTGACCCATCGTGCTAATGGTACCATGAATTGCATATTCGAATACTTTAAGCTAATTCTCTGCCTTGTGTTTGAATTCAGGTGAGGGCAGGCTTTGGGGTGGTAAGAAGAACTCAACCAGAGTTATTTGATGTCCTAAAACTGGGGCATTATCATCACTGAAGTTAGTTCACATAAACAATGTCATTCACAAATAATTGGGTTAAGAACTCTGAGCTAGAGGCTGGGGAGATGGCTCAGTGGAGTAAGCGCTTCCCTGGCAAGCGCAAGGGCCTGAGTTCAATCCCTGGTTCTGCAAAAAAAAAGAACTCTGAGCTAACACAGGAGTCCCAAGTCTATGGGTAGGCTGCCACCATGAAGGTCTGTGACCTCCAGGGGCTTAAATTTTGGGCCTCAGGTTGTTCATCTGTAAAATGTGGGAATCAGAATGAGAATGTTCAATATTCTTTACTATAAAGCATTGACAATTGGTTGTTTTCATTTCATGACTGTCCCACTGAGACCTAAGTGATGACTATAACTGTCCAAAAGTTCCTGCACATTTTTCCCACTTTTGTTACCTGGACACTTTGCTGCTACCAAAACTCTCCTCTTATCCTCCAAGTTTCTACATTTTGCTACTCAGTTATAAAATTTTAACATATACATTCTAATTTCACATGTAAAATTATAGGAACCCAAGGCAACATTGGCATATCAACCTAAATAATTATTTTTGTGATGTAGTAAGATGTGATCATACAAGAGTTATCCATCAAGTAGGGAGGAGAAATCTTAGTACTTTTTAAAGCTGTCAACTGTGCTGAAATAGAGAATCCAGAAAGCAGCTATTCATCCTAGTAGCAGACATTTACTAGAAAGAGTAGTATCGAGTGAAGCCAAGACCACAGAACTGCTCATGTGCGCAGTTTCTCCTCACCACACTCAGCTTTGTGCGGGAGCGGGCATTCCAGTCCCAGGCCTCCGTCCTCTTGCCCAATCAAAGTAAGTAGCATCACTGCTCTGCTTTAAAAATTAGTATTCCCTGCCAGCAGAAATCCAACTCCATGTGAAGGCTCCTTACTTTTCATGACATAATTCTTTTGGCCTTTGTTGAGCATGCAATTGTGTCAAATTAGAACTCCAGCCACCTAGACACAAAGTAGAGAGTTTCAAATACAAGAACTTTTACGGGACAAAATGTCACACCTGTAAAAGAGTTGACCACACTTTCATTGTTGTTGTAGTTGTTGTGATTTAGTGCATGTTAGCAGTACATGCAGTTCATAATATTGGGGTCAGGCATGTTGGCGCATACCTGTAATTCCAGCACTTGGGAGGCTGAGGCAGGAGGATCATTGCAAGTTTGAAGCCAGCCAGGGCTACAAAGTGAGTTCAAGGCCAGCCTGACAACCTGAATTGCATAGTGAGACCCTGTCTCGAAAAGACAAAAAGACCAAAAAAAAAAAAAAAAAAAAACAATGATATTGGGGAGTGAGTCCATGTACATAATATTAGTTGTTTGTTTTTAATCTTCTTCTTCTTTTCTCACAATGAGCAAAATTTTTAAAGGTAGTTGGAATAAGAATGGCTGGTGTCCTTGAAAGACTATTTGTTGAATATTGCTGACAATTCTAAACACTTTGCATATATATGGTAATTCACTTAAACCTCATAATATCTCTATAATCTACATACTGGCATTGTTATCATTTATATATAGGGAAACTGAGTCACAGAGACATTAAACAACTTGCTCAAGGTCATGCATTTAATCTTTAATGAAACTATAGTTCAAAATCAGGCAGTCTGACTTGACTACACTATTAACGAAAGTCTGCTGTGTGATAAATCCAAGCTAAAAAGCTTGCATAGCTTCCAGGAGAATTGCCAGGTCCATGGGGAAGAACAAGAAGTCTTCTGAACTCCACTAGTGTAACCCTTGAGAGTGTCATTGCAATGCATCAGCCTTTAAAGCTGGAGAAATCTCATTTGAGATGAAATTATCATACACCTGTGACACCTTGTTTATCTCTTTTAACAAATTACAATCATTTGCTCAAGCCTATTATTCATGGGGAGTTTTGTTAGTTGGGCTAAAAACTTCTACATTGACTGTATAAATAGGGTAACAAGAGACTTACTTAATTAAGCTCATTATAAAATATGCAAAATTTCTCTTTTTTTTCTCCCCTGAAAATAAATTTAACATACCACTTACCATCTCACATCCTCCCAGAATACTAAGTCCATTAGTAACTTTGGGAAAATGAAATATTAAGAGCAAACCAACTTTGCAAATAAAAATAGGCTGCCAATTCTTGATCACTCTACAGTAGAACTTCCCACCAATAGCACTAAGTCAACTTAAGTGAAGCCCTTGGTTCCACATCCAAAAGGATTTCTTCCTGCGGTCCATCAAGGCTATGTGCACCTACACCCTAGACAACATGGTTTTACATATTATTTAGACTCCAACTTCTTTTACTTAGTTATTTCACTGACAGCAAATGTTAATGATTCATGTGTTTGAAAGTAATTGGTTCTTGTCTGTGACCATGCCATCCTGAACATGGCTGATCTCATCTGAATATAAGTCGTTCTTCATATCGCATTTAAAGGTAAGAGATGAGAGAAGGCCACAATCCTTTTGAGAAAATGAGGGTTCATTCCATGTCACTAAAAGTATAATCTTCAATAGCATTAACCACCAGAGTGAAACATTCAGGAAAAATAATCACTTAGTAGATTATGAGCCCTAAGTGCCCAAAGAGGAGCTTGGATTTCTTTGGCAGGAAGTGAAGTTGTTTTAAAGGAGGAAGTAATGCTGCTACCTTTGGTGGGGCAGGAGGCAGGAGTCAAGGCAGACCCTGGAAGTTCTGCTCCCTCTTTTCTTTGGAAAAAAAAAGGTCTATGCTGCTGCCCCGACTTAGTTTCTTGAGAGCACTTTAAAAGCAATTCATAAAGTAAAAATTGAATAGAGCACATGTTAAATCCTAGTAAACATAAAAGCAGAGAGTGGTAAAATAGAAATAGATCAGATTTTAAACAGAAGATAAAAGGCTAGAGCCAATCAGCTGAAAGGTTACAATTTTTCAACATAAAAAAAAAGCTAAAGACAAAAGCTTAAGACAAAAGGCTAAAACCCATGAGATGGAACATTTAAAATGATCATGTAAATTTGATCAAGGGTCAGGCCCAAAGGTGCTTCAGAATGAAAGCTGGACATGAAGAAAAGACAACAGAAAGGAAAATTGCGCTTTCAAAATCTAAATGCAGAAAGCAGTTCAAAGATTAGCAAACGGGAGAAACAGGAAAAGAGGGAGGGAGGGAGGAAAAAAAGCAAACAAAGAGCAGGACCCAGATGAGGCACCTGGGACAGAGCGCTTGCCATGCTTGTCCGCCATTACCCAGAGTCCTGTACACACCTGGGGCCCGGAAACACTAAGGTCTCCCTGTGGCCCAAACTGCAGCACCGCTTCCGGTGGGGCCAGGGAAACCTCCCCCGCCTGCACTGTGCACACCCATGAGCCAACTTGATGGGCCGTGAGTCAACCTCACGTCCACTTCTTGTGTCGCCTGCGTGATTTTGTGCACTTTTCTCAACCTCTTGGAGCCCCGGTGTCTTTTTCTGAGTTGTAAAAATGATGAAAGTTCTAAGAATAGAACTCTGCTCAGTCTCATGCTCTGTATTCTTACCACTTTATTTCTAGAGTCTCTGCCAAGCCCTAAGCAATTTCCAGATGTCTCCCATAATCCTCACGTCCACCTGTGGGCCTTATTCAGTCCTGTGCTGTTATTGTTAGCCAAGACTCGCATATGTTCAGAGCATTTCCAGCCAGAAACACAGACAATGCCTGTCACAGTGGCCTTTGTGTGTGATTCCTGTAAGTCGCAAATGGTAGTCTTTTGCCGAGGGACATTAGGAAGCTGAGAAGACAGCATAAGCGAAAGAGGATGAATTAATTTTCCTGAATAAAGGGAGGCTTAGATCTTATGTAGGCTATCAGCACACTGACCTAATGATATTCCCTTTTCAATATTTCAGACTCTACAACGTATGCACATTTTCTGTTCAATGCATTCGATACAGACCACAATGGAGCTGTGAGTTTCGAGGTAAGTCCTGGACTCTTTTTATGTCACTTGGCTTAAGACATTCTGAAAGGGAGTTTAGTTCTTTAGTGAGAAAATCAGCTTTGGTGATTTGATCCCTTCTCAGCAGAAGAAACACGCCCAAGAACACTTTCTTTCCCTCACTGAATTTCCAAGAAGCTGTTCTTATCTCTCAAAAGAAGTACAAATTACAACTTACTCACTCAGTTTATTTTCTAGTAGTACTCAATGTGTTCCTATGAGATCAGGTTTTCCTCAGCTATATGAGAACAATCTCAGAAGACAAATGATTTGACTAACATGTACTGATTCCTCCTGTAGGCCTATCATTGTGGCAGGCCTTGGGAATACAGCAATAGTGTAGTCAAAAACTGGACATGGAAGCCCCTGAAAGTGGTAGAGACAGGCAAGAAATTAAATATGGAAATATTCTATATTCACCAACCCAACATGTATACAAGGAAATCCTTCTTTTGTTTATGTATTTGGTACAGAGTCTCACTATGCAGTTCAGACTCATAGTAATCCTCTTGTTTTCAGCCTCCCCAGTGCTGAGATTACAGGTGTGCACCACCACGCCCACTTTTGGTGGCCAGCTCAGTTCATCCAGTGGCAGGGCCAGCACCACATGTGGTGCCGGGGATAGAACTCAGGTCCTTGTGCTTGCCAGGCACTTAAGCTTCTGGGTTATCTCACCAGCCAGGAAATGGCTTCTTAAGTTATAAACTTGGGGTTATCTATAAAGAAAGCATGTGAATTTGTTCATAAAATACTATGTAAATGCATATAGTAAAATCATGTGTGGATAATCACATAGCCTATTTATATATAATGAAACATCTTTACTATGCATATATACATGTGTGGGGGAGTCATTCATATGACTCATATGGTACCTAGCAGGTCACAAGTAATAATATATTTAAATCCAAGTGTTAGGAGAATAAGCCAAACACTAACTGTGAAAAGCTGTGAAGACTGGCACTTTTTATTTTTGTTAAAACCATGGTTACAGTGCTATCTCACCTATTTGCTTATATTCTGAATGGCTGTGGTTCATTTCTGGGCAGTAGTTTTGTCCATTATTTTACTTTGTAATTCTGTTTTTGGATGGATGGAGTAGATGGATGGATGGATGGATGGATGGATGGATGGAGAGGAAATGAAGCAACTGGACAGATAAAATTATGAGAATGCAGCTTCTACCTGGGCAGAATTTTCAGTTACAGACTGGGACCAGAAAGGAGAAAGTTCTAGAAGCAAAATAAATGGACCCTGTAAAAATAGCAGAATCTCAGGAAGAGAAGAAAAGCCAGAATAGGAAGCACTGGGACATGAGAGAGAGGACCAGCACAGCACATCAGGCCTGGAAAGGAAGAGTTCATGTTGGGAAAACATCCAGAAGATTGAACACTGATGCAAGAGCCAGAGTCAAGGCAGCGGGAAGAGACAGAGCCAAGGTTTGACGTGTCCTAGACAGGAGGTTGGACTGTCTCATAGGAGATAGGAGTGCTAAGGAAATTTCAGCGGGCCTGGTCATATCATTGAACTATGTTTCTGCAAACTTAGAGTTATTTGGTAGCTATAGGAATAGATAAGTGCTGAACTGTGGTAAAGGCTTTGGAGCCAAATGTAAAATATATTTCAAATGAACTCAGTGGAATCATACAAGTCTTCCCTGTTCAGAAGGGGACAAATTAATCTGGTCCACTCTCTGAATGCAAAAGCTATGTGAAAAAGAAATGTGGAGGCTCTCCAGATGTCATCGGGTCAGGGGACCTGGGTGCAGAATTTCCAGATACAGCATAGTAGCAGAGTATCACATCCTCTGGCCTCAAGCACATGGAACAATGGGACCTAAAGATGCTGGCCCGGGAACCTCTAGGTGTCATCTTGCACAGCATGACCAAGTTATCACTGAGAAGACAAGGGTAGGTGTGGGCCGTAATGAAGGGCGTCTGATGTAAGGAGTCAGGACAGAGTGGGTGAGTTCATCCTAGAACAGGAAGCAAGTCAATGGGGCAGGGCGATGGGAGCAAGGAAGCCCTAAGAGCAACTCTTCTATAATGCTTCTCCTAGCTAGCAGCCTGGACCACACTGGGAGAATTTCCCCTTAATATTCATTGTGTTTTACCCCAAGATTAATTCTAGCGCACCCTCAGTTTAGCTATAATCTAGAAGTCAAAGTTCTACTTCACCTAATTTAAACACGAAATGACATTTATAGTTAGTTGAGGAAGATAAAAAGGGCAAAAACTACTAGTAATTTCATTACTTAAAATAATTTACATACCAAAAACATAGCATCAGTTTTCCTAGTACCTTATATTTGCATGTAAACTGAGTCTGACGTTAATAATGTGAGATTATGCATAATGTTGCTTTTATATTTATTTAAAATACCAGTAATTACAGTGAATGCTGATTGTTGTGTGAGAAATTAGTTGCAATGATTACATATGATGTGTGTGTTGGTACAGTATCTTTCCTTTTAAAAGCAAGCTAGTGACTAAATTAACAAATATTGAGTTAAAATCAAATTCAAAAGTAGGCTATTAAAGTTATTTTTCTAAATTCATTAGCTACTTATAAAATTTCTAGAAAGCAGAAGTGATAAGTTTTAAAAAATGTATTTTGAGTAACAACAGCAAGCCAAAGGCTCAGCAGGGAGACCACCCTGATTTTTAACATAAAGGAAAATGGAAATTTTCTATTTAATTTGCTCAAACCCGAAGGACAGAATAAATGAGTCTGGAGGGCCTCTGGGTTTGAATAAGACTGTATCTAATCTCCATCTCACCATCAAATGGCTGTGAGACCCAGGGGCTGAGTATTTAAATCTTCTGGGCCTTGTCTTTATATCACCTAATTAAAGCAGCAAGAAAGGGAACTTCTCAGGGCAAAATAAAAGAGGAACAGTCTCACTACAGGACTTGGATCTGTGCCTGACACCGAGTGTGGGCTCAGTATTCATCAGCTGTTAACTACAGCAATTACTACTTGGGGAAAGTACTAGCAAAGAGAATGATACTGGTCATTACACCTAACACTAATCTTCTACTTTGAGCATATTCAAGCAAAAGCTAGAGGATGACTCTGTGATGCTATGAAAGGGGTCTATAATTGTAATGAGTATTTACCATTCAAGGTTCCGCAAAAAAAAAGATTTTAAAACGTAATTAACAAGAGTAATAGCTCCATAACAATGCGTATTATTTCCCATTTATTATGTTATGCGTTGCACTGATCATTTGTCTTAGTTAACCTTTCCAGACACTATTAGCATCTCCTTTTTAGCAAATAATAAAGGGATTAAGCAACATGTCATTGTCACACAGTCAGAAAGTGACAAGCCCAGGACTCAAACCCAGGTAGTCAGTGAGGTATGTAAGAACTTACCCCCAATTACATCCTCCAAACCCCCAAACTAAAATTCTCAGAGATAGCTGAGACTTTTCCTTAGTATTCTATGCTCAGTTATAGTTAGTTGAGAAAGATAAAAAGGGCAAAAACTACTAGTAATTTCATTACTTAAAATAATTTACGCACCAAAATCATAGCATCAGTTTTCCCTAGTACCTTATATTTGCATGTAAATTGAGTCTGATGTTAATAATGTAGGATTATGCATAATGTTGCTTTTATATTTATTTAAAATACCAGTAATTACAGTGAATGCTGATT
>NDGM011073215.1:0-11340 GCA_002564305.1 Octomys mimax
AGAGCCTGAGATCTGGGGCAGGGTCATCCCCAATCCGTGCTCCCCAGTGCCTCCTGCAGGCCCAGAGTGGGCACTCAGTGGAGAGGGGCAGCCACCCAGGGGAAGTAGGTGTACACATGGCCCTGGCAGGCCACGTGGTGTTGTGGGAAGCCCCATATGCCATATGCCGTGTCACTGTGAAGCCACTCCGAGAAAGCTCTCCTGATAGAGTGGGACTAAGACCCACAAACACCCTGCCACAGGGACCTCAGAAGTGATGTGAGGTCCAAGGAAGGGCGGGTCCTCCTTAAACAGGACACCGCGGAGTAGAGCGCAGATGCTGGGAACCAGGAATGTGGTCTCCAAAACTGCAGGAAACAGAATCATGCAGAAGACCTGCAGCAGAGAGGCAAGCTCCATGAAGAATTGAATCAGGGGCCCAAATTATACCAGAGTGCAGCCGGAGCCCTGCACCCTGGCTGCATGCTCAGAGAGGGCTTTGTAACTGTGACAGACCATGCCGGGCTCAGGCCCACGTTGCCTCTGGTCATGGCACCCAGTGTGGCTCTACTGGCTTTCCCTGCTGCGCCTCCATATTTTCATTACTTCCTTGACAGAAGTCAGCCGCTATAATTGAAGGAGGAACACAAGAGACATTCTAGTCCGAAGGGGCCTTCTTGGGTTGAGCTAAACACTGCCCTTCTTGCGACTGCTTCCATTTTCTCTTAGCTCTGCCCTCCAGGGTGGTGGAACATGCTGTCTGTGGCCCCTCCTGCCCTTGGGTTGTCCGAGTCCCCATCCCTCTGAGGCTCACCTGTCCCTTCCTGTTTTGCATCCTTCGGATGTTGGCAGCGCTGCCCGAATGCCACAGGCTCTGGTGCAGGCCTGCAGCCTCTGGCAGGTGGGTCAGAGCTGCTGCGCAGGCCAGGGCAGACCTCGGAGCCCTGCTGGGGTGGGGTGGGCACTCTGCCCCTCCCACGGCCTCTCCCGCCCGGCTCCCACACTCAGCCCACAGCCCCGGGCCACTGGCCGCCCCGCTTGTTGCAGCTCAGCAGTAGGGACAGGTGGGCAGCAGGCGTATCTGGCAAATCAGGGAACCAGGCTGGCGTCTGGGCTGTGGGCCTCTGAGTGGAGCCAGTTGGAAGCAGTCTGTCTGAAATAAACGCTCAGGAGATGTCTGAAGTCAGGGAAAGGAATAGAAACAGCAAAGAAGAGTGCAGAAAGCAAAGTGGTGCCGTGAGCAGGCGCTGCCTGTGGTGCCCAGCGTGTGCTGCAGGCGCCGCTCAGGGCCAGGACGCGGCCTGGCATTGCCTTTCACAGGAGGGACTGAGACCCACAGTGCTGCGCAGGCCCACCCCTGCGAGGCCCTGGGCTCCAGCCAAGGGGCTCCCGGGCCCTCACTCCTAGCCACCAAACCCACGGAACTCAGGAATTAAAGTGAAGCAATTAAAAAGAAGAAAACTTTGAATGAGAGAAAGAGAATGAGAAAACCTCCATTAAAAAGTCAAAAAGCTGAGAGACATGGGAGAAGAAGATGGTGGCACCTACGCCACAGGAAACATCTTCTTAAAACCTGAAGGGACAGAGAGGTGGTGCTCACATCTGACGGAGCGTCACTTCCCAGGTGCCCCTGGGCCCTGGCTCCAGGGTAGCCTCATCTGATAAAGTCCCGTGGGGTCAGACAGGCCATGCCCACCTGCTGAGGGCCCCTCTGCCCATACCCCAGGGGCTCTGCAGCCAGCAGGGAGGAGAAGCCTCAGCCTTCGTCCCCGCTGGCCTCTGACCCCACAGTATCCCCCACCGAGCCCTGTGCTGGACCACGCACGTCACCAGGCAGGAGAGGAAGAAGCTGGCATGGTGTGCAGGTGGATTTGCAGACTTCCCTTAATTTATTAATCAGCCAACAACGATGCAGAGGGCAGGCTTTGCAGGGTGCCCAGTGCCAAGTGTGTTCTGTCACTTTAGCTGCTGTTGCAAATCTGCTCAGCTGTGACAGACACAGGGCTGTTCTCNCAGAGGGAAAAGACACACGTGTGGCCTTTCGGATGGCACCGAAGGCTCTCAGGGCGGCTGGAGGCGGGAGCCCCACCCATGGGTAGGAGAAGGAGCATGGGTCTGAGGTCTATAGGGGGAGCAGCCTCTCTCTTCTCCGCCACTGGACCTGGGCTGGTACTGCCTCCTCAAGGAGGGGAGAGCCCCACCATGCCCTGGGAAGGGAACTGGGGCCCACATAAGGCCAAGCATCAGGGGATCAGGGTGCCCAGGGTATGCGCTTGCAGCTGGTGACTGGGAGCCCTTAGAGCAGGGGCTGTGAAGGGACGGAAGGTGGCCAGGAGGCAGAGGATAGTGGCAGGTGGGATACGGCCAAGGCCATGACCAGGCACAGGCCAGAGATGGTGAGCCTTTCCGAGCTTTCAGGGACAATAACAAACAGCCAGCTGCAGCACTTGTGCCAAAGGTTAGCCACCTCTGGGCCAGGCCCGGCATTCGGCTGGAGGAGTGTTTTCTAGACAGGAATCATTGCATCAGCTAAATGCAATCAGGAAAAGTCAGGCCTCTCGTGCACTGCTGGACAGCGCACAAAGGGCCAGGGTCTCTTCTGAAAGCAGTCAGCCAGGTCCTCAAGGAGCGAAGCCCAGAATCCCCAAGTGTCCTAGGTACACACCCAAGGAACTGAAAACAGGCTGACACAGAAAGCGTGTGCCTGTGTCCATGGCAGCGTCGCTCATAACGGAAGAGAGGAGCCGGGCTCCAGGGGCACAGCAGAGGGGCAGGCAAGCGCACTGGGCATCCCCTGGCACAAGGACCCTGAAAACATCACGCCGCACAGAAGAAGAGCCTCAGGCGGCCACAGTGGACCCACGTCTACAAATGGTTCCACTTCAGGGCAGAAGCTCAGTAGTGGCCGCCTGGACAAGGGGTTAGGGGGACGAGATGCCAATAAGTAAAGGGAGGGCCAGGGAGATAGCTCAGTAGAATAAGCGCTTGCCAACGTCCTGAATTCAATCCCCGGTACTGCTAAATAAATAAATAAATAAATAAATGGTGCAAGCTTTGTTTTCAAGGCAATAAACATGGCCTAGAGTTGGTTATTACAGCAGGGGCACAATTCCAAATACACAGAAAGCCACCGAGCCGAGCCCTCTGGAGGATGACCTGTAGGGTGTGGGGAGGAGGTGTCAGTAGGGGAGTGACGGGGCGACATGCATCATTCTAGGTTCACTGCTGCAGAATTTCAGGAAGGATGACATGCAAAAACAGTGCATTTAAGCATGAAAGGATGTTTAAATCCACCTTAATTTATTTCCTTGACGGCGCTTACGCCATCTCCTCATCCTCCAGGGCCTAGACAATGGGCACCTGCAAGACAGGAGCCACTCCCCGCCGGTCCCAGGCTGCCAAGGGGCTGAAAGTGACTCCAAGAAGAGGTTCAGGATCCCCAAAGTCAGATGCCCATGGGAGGTCACGGCTGACTGATCGACTCCAACAAAACCCACACCGGGGGCCCAGTCAGCCAACTCCAAGTTCTGGGGATGACGGGTGGGACAGTAGCAGGGACAAGCATGACTCAGGGGTGGCCAACACAGGCAGGAGACAGGGGCTCCCCACTCAGTGGGCTGAGCCCTCTGGGACATTTCACCTGTCTCTGCAGTCTCCTCAGGAGCGAGGACCCTGCAGCAGCGGGTGATGGGCAGTGCAGAGCATGCTGGGAGAATCCCAGTGATGGGTTATTGTCCATCCACTTTCACATCTCTTTCAGGCACAGCAGCAGCAGTGAGGCCTGAGGCTAAGGGCCTGGCCCAAGCCCCACTGGCCTGCCTTGGTGGCCCAGACTTACCCCCCGACACACAACTTCTCCAAGAAGCCTCCCAGCAGCGCCCCCTGGTGTCTTCCCTGGGTCTGACTCCTGCAGCACAGCTTCCTGACAGTGCTGGCCTCTCGAGGAGACCAAGACAACCAGGCCACACCAATGAAAGAGGCACCTGGCAGGACAGCTTGCTGGCGGGAGCTACAGGCATCAAATCCAGGTGTCAGGTGGGCAGAGAGGAGGATGCTTGGAGGAACTGACATGCATCCAAGGCAGAGAGACAGCGACCAAGTCCAGGGAAGCAAGAGGTCCAGGGGCAGAGCACAGGACACAGCAGGGCTGGCTCTGTACTAGAGTAACGGTGGCCTAGTGCCAGGTGCCTCTGGCCCAGCATGCACTTGCTTCCAGTGTCACCCTCTGCAAGGCTGGGACATTCCGGAGCAGCAGCTGGACGTTGTCCTAGCAGAGGTGTGGGTGGGGACAGTCACTCCTCTGTCCACCCCAGAGGCCTGGGTTCCTTCAGCTGCCCTGAGGCCCCAGGCCCTCCACCGCCAGGACGCAGGGTCAGGGCAGCCAGCAGCCACCTGCTCCTGGCCTGGAGCTCACTCTGCAGGTCCCTCCAGCCCCTGGCGCTACACTGCCAGCAAATAGCTTGAAGGAGGCACCAGGCCCCAGATCCCATCAGCAGTCCTCATTGTACCCCAGTTGTACAAACCGCTTTTATGTTTGTGTTTCTCTTTCTGGTGTTTCTGACAGCCCCGCTGATGAACGGCCGCGTGCTGACAAGCTTTCAATCTGCTACCCATAAAAAGGCTGTATTTGGATGAGTTTAATGCCTGTTGCCGAGTGTGTGCTCCTGCTGGGAAAGCCAGAATAAACATCTTCCCCGGCAAGGTGGAGGGAGGCTGCAGCAGTGACCCAAGGGCAGGCCCACCCTCCTTCCGGAAGAGGGCCCCAGCAAGTCCTGTGTCACAGCGTAGAGACCCAGCCCTGGCCCCTGGAGCTGTCCCTGTCAGAGGCTGGGGCTCAGCTGCCCTTGCCAGATCTCTGGCTGACCTTGGGGATGTGGAGGGGGCAGAGGTGAAAGGCAGAGCGGGTGGAAACCAGGAGTGACCGAATCTCAGGCTCTGCTCCTCAGAGCTGGGGACAATGCCAACCTCAGGGCCATAGCCACACTCAGCCAGCTCTGGGAGAGGAGCAAAGGACACAAGGTCAGGATGCAGCTGTCCTTTACCTGGGGCAGGTCCTGCCAGCCTGGCTGGAATGGAAATGGCAGAGGGAGGGGGCAGTGTGCACACACACAGGTGCACATACACACATACACACGCACACACACATGCATGCTCACAGGTACACACTCACACGCACGCACACACAGAGATGCAGACACCTACAAGCACACTGGCATGAACACATACAGACACAGACACAAAATAGATTCACACACATGCACAAAGACATACACAGACATAGATGCTCACAGACACACAGAGCCACTGAGTCTGGGAATTCTCAGAGGCACAGGGGGCTCCCGGCCTCCCTCTGGCTGAGCACCTCACTAACTGCCCTGAAAACACCCAGATCGCTGGCAGGCCCTCTGTCTCCAGCCAGGAGAAGTGCTCAGGGCACTGGGACGGAGGCCAGCAACCCGGGTCCACCCCTGGGGAAGGGCCCCGGGTGCCACTTGCCTGCTCAGCTGCAGCGCTGCCACTCACCCCGCCAGCTACTCGCAGGCCACTCGCCGAGGGGACTTTGCGTGCCTTCTGCCAGGTGAATCATTTATCACTTATGCGGGAGATGGAGAGCGCGGTAAATACCAGAAAGCGCGGCCTCCGTGTGTGTGCGCGCGCATGCGCACTATTCCCCTGATCCATTTCGGGATAAATTACCCATAATGAAGGCGGTGGGTTTGCTTGCCGGCAGCATTAAATCCTGCCGTCTCTGCTGGTAACAAGGCCCTCAGAGCACAAGCTCCATTCATTATTATTTTGAGTCAGTTGCTCAGGTTTTTACTACAGAGAGCAAAAGATCCATTTCTAAAGCCCCAGCATCAGGCGAGGGCTTGGTGGCCTGGGGACGCCGGGGCGGCCACGACAGCGCGCCCAGAGAAAGCGCCCGGTGGGAGCAGACCAGGCCTTACGTTCCCTGTGGGTCTGTAAGGGCAGGACAGGCGGGGAGGGCATCTCGGTCCACAGGTGGGAAGGGCGGCGCCCAGTGCAGTGGCTCCCGCGTTCAGCAATGGGATTTCTGAAAAGTGCCGGGGTCCTAAGGACGCTAACCTCCTGCTAATCCTTGCAGCTGCATGGGTGTGTTAGGAGGAGGGGGCTCCGCCGGAGGCAGCAAGTCCCCGAGACGTGGCTGGGCTACAACGAGCTCTTCCACCCCTTCCCTTCCGCTCTGCTTCCTGGGGAGCGCCAGGATGGTTCTGCATTGGTGCTGGCGGCCATGGACTAGTGCCTCTTAAACCGCGAGCCAAGCTAAATCTGCTCTCCTTTAAATTGTGTATGTCCCATATTTTGCAGCGGTGTTCACAAGCTGACAGCACAAGGACATGGGAAGACAGTGTAGAAGGGAGACACCAGCCCTTGTCTCTGCCTGGCCCCAGCACCCTCCACCAACACAGTGCATTCTCTGTCCCCAGTC
This sequence comes from Octomys mimax, assembly GCA_002564305.1. Lineage (NCBI taxonomy): Eukaryota > Metazoa > Chordata > Mammalia > Rodentia > Octodontidae > Octomys > Octomys mimax. The sequence continues at coordinate 6,431 of NDGM011073215.1, forward strand.
ATCTGCCCAACCCACAGCGTAACTTGGTCCTCAGGGACGCTGTTACCTGAGGACCCCACAGCCTGGCCGGGGTGCCAGCTGATGGGGCACACGGCAGCCTTGGGTCTCCTGGGTCCCCAGTCCTAAGCTGAGGGTCCTCTTCCAGCCCCTGCATCCCCAGGATTGGCCTTTTGGGAACCACACTGTCATGTTGATCAGGACGGTGAGGGCTGCAGACGTCACAAGAGACAGGTGGCTTCCTGCTCAGCAGTGTCCTCAGATCAGCTGGCAGCTCCTACACAGAGCTTGGTCTGTCCCCCAACTCAGGCCTCCCTGGTGGCTGCCACAGGGAAGGGAGGAAGAGGTTGCTCACACAGAGGCTGGCCTCTCTGCTGCAGGACCAGCACTGGGTGCCAGGAAGAGGGCAGGATCTGCAGCAGGTGGGGCAGCGCTGGGGCCACTAGGGTGTGGCTCTGCTGGAGAAGAACCCTGACAGCACTGTGCTCTGCCTGGAGCCCCATGCTCCACCCAGTGCTGCCCCACAGGGTGGCATGCCCTCTCCTGGAGCCATACTGTCGCTTGAGGTGACCATCTCTGCTCCCATTTGCCCCCGCGGCCCCTGTCTGAGACACTCCTCCATCTCTGTCCTGTGCGTGGCAAGGTGCTGTCTCACCCTGGACTAGCTCCTGAATGCCACCAGCAAGAAACTTCTACACCCACTCCTGTGCACGCCCCGAGCCGGGGCACTTCCCCTGATGCCCATGTCCTAAGTGTGTCATCTCAACTCCATGGTGTGCTGGGAGTGACCACTAGGAGCCCCATGGGGGCCGGATCATGGCAGTGCCTTGGGGGAACCCCTGTCCCAGTGCTGTGCTGGATCAGGAGGCACATGGCTGTTGCTCTCAGCCACTACATTGTTCACAGAGCCTGAGGCACTGAATGCCAGGGTCCACCACGGGCACACGCCCTCCACAGGGCCAAGTGCGTCCTCTGGGCCCAAGCCTGTGTCTCCCTTGTCACTGCAGCTGTCCCAGGCCAGTGCCAGCCCCGGCCACCTGTCTGTGTCCCCACCAGGCAGGAAAGGAGCCCTTTGCTGAGTGACCGAAGGTGCACATAAGGAAGTAGAAGGCCTGGAACTCGGTGGCAGCACATTCCCACAGGGGACAGGTCACACGTGTCCACAGACTGCCAGCCACTGGGGCTCCCCGGTCTGCCTTTGTTCTGGGAGGAGACTGGCCATTCATAAGTGACTGCTACCTACCCAAAGTGAGTGGTGTCCCCAGACCTTCAACTAGGGGAATTCAGAGAACCAAGTAGTTATGAGGACAAAGCAGGTGGCCCCTCTTCAGAGCCCCAGTGCAGCCCATAGTGGCTGCAGCACTCCCTGGGGCTTTTCCAGAACTTTCTAGGGACCATGAGTGACTTTCTGAGCTCCCCAGTGAACAGTGGAAAATGAAACACAGGGAGACCACCTCATCCACACAGGTCCTCGCTACGCCTGCCCGGTTCCTCAGCCCCAAGACAGGGCGCGGTCAGCAGCAAGTTCTGCAGAGGTTGCTGGCTTGGGGACCCCAGGGAGATGGCTTGTTCCCAGTTTTCTCACAAAGGGAACTCTTGACCCTGCCACCCACAGACCACACTTTTGAATTTGGGGGATGCTATGACTTCTCTCTAGATGTCCCCCAAAGCCTCATGTATTCCTAGGTGGGGCTTGGGGGAGGTGACTGTATCGTGGGGTGTAATACTCACTGATGTGTTAGTCCATGACATTTGTAGCTGACTCACAGTTAAGAGGTTCGGTCTGCTCAGAAGACCTGGAGGCCCGGAAGGGCTCGCTTCTCTCGCTCCTCCCTTCTCCTCTCTCTGCTTCCCGGTCACCATGCCACGAGCACCTCCCTTCTGCCACCCTGCCTTGGAGCCAGCCCATGAGGACATCTGTGAACTTCGAGCCTCTCCTCCTTCACTTTGTGGGCGTTGGGTATTGTGTCCCGGCAACACAGGAAGCAGCTGAGGCAGGACGACACGGTGCAGCTGTAGCAGCAGTCAGTAGGTGCTGTTGACAACGATGGCACAAAGAGCCACCTTTGGTGGACACAGTCCACGTCTGGCTCTGGGCTCAGTAACCCAATGCACCTGTCCCACCAGGCCTTGAAGAGATGCTATCAGCCTCTCTCCAGATGGAGAAACTGAGGCTTCAGAGAATTCAGAGCTTGTCAGAGGCCAGTGATGGGCTCCAGGGCCAAGACAAGCCCAGATCTGCCAGACTGTAGCCTCAGGCTCTTGCCTACCGCAGCAGGGCCGCTGTGCCGGGACCCCAAGGGCTCCTCCCTGTGGCCTGGCCACACGGCTCCACGTCCTTGGTGCCCACAGCTCCGTCTCAAGTAATCTTCAGAACCACTGGGTAGTATGGGTGCCTTTCTTTCTCTATCCCAAGTGGGGAAATTAAGGACAGAGAAATGAAGTGGTGCAATGGATGCTTAAAAATACCCCTGGAGGATGAATAGGCAGGAAAAGAGATGAAGGGATAAGTACATCTGTGTGCACGTGGATGGACAGATGGGCGGATGGAGGCTGGCTGGCAGGAGGCTGGCTGGACAGGTGGATAGATGGGGGCACACTGGACGGAGATGGGGAGACGAATGGATAAATGGATCGATGAAGGATGAGTGATGAGGACGGAAAATGGATGGACAGATGGACGGACGGACGGACGGACGGGTGGATGGAATCGTGGATGGCGACCCATCAGGACCCCTGCCTGGGTCACACACAAGCACAAGGAAGCAGCCATGGACAAGGCTGGCTCTGCCATAGACCACGAGGCACAGTCCCTGGACCGAGACTCCTGGTTCTGTACAGCTGTCCAGGCCCTCATTAGCAGTGACATATGTTTGCAAAACAACCAAAGATCGATCAGGTCAATGCAATATGCAAATAATGTTGCAGGCTCCACCCTGCCGCCAACGTTGCCCAGGGGCAGGGAGCTTGCGCTTGGTCACGGGGCCCGCGCTCCAGCTCTCCAGAGACGCAGCGTCAAGGCACATGCCCAAGCCAGGGACAGCGGTGCCTGTAGTCCCTGCCCTCAGAAGCTGAGGTAGGAGGATCACTGCGTGCCAGCAGTGCTCCCTACCCAGGTTCTGCACAGACCCCACTGCCACAGCCAGGGTTGCAGGCCATGTGGACAGGCACAGAAGGCCCCTCTGTGCCCCTCCGGATGCCAGCCTCCTGGTCAGTCTGGGGAGGGGAATCTTTTGAAAGTCACCAGGCTAAATTTCCATGAAAACACAAAGTTGCCGGTGGGATGGCGACAGCTGCTAGGCCAGCCCCGCTCCACCACAAGTCTCCAGCTCCCAGAGCAAGGCTGGGCTGGGGTGGGGGCCTGCTAAGTCGCTGACTGAGCAACCAGCACTGACCAGACTCCTGCTCTGTGTGCTGCCCCCCGCCCCCTCCCACCTCAGTCACACATCACCCTGCTGGTGCCATCGTGGGCTGTGATCGTGGGCTGCACCCCTGCAGGGAGGGAAGAGAGGTTCTAGGCCAGTGGCAGCCCTGAGCCCACGACAGGCCTGGCGTGGTGCCCTGCTCAGGGTAGGACGGGCTGCCTGTTAGCGAGGTCGGGTCATTGGCAGGAGTCCCCAGGGTGGCCACTGCTCCCTGCCCTTGTCCTGCGCATTAGGTCATACTCAGGGCTCAGTACAGGCTGGAGCCAGCGAGGGAGCAGGTGGATGAGGGCCCCGATCAGTGAGGACGCGCCTGCTCAGACGGCTGCTTGGATCACTTCCGGGTCGGGAGCTTCCCTCGCACCCCCTGCTGCTAACAGGCACAAGGACGCCTCCCTTGCTGGAGAAACCTCAGAGCAGGGCCAGATGGAGGCCCGTGCACCATGAGAGGCCTGCACACACTGCTTGTCCCCACACTGTCCACAGGTGCCAACAAGAGAAGGAAGGATAGCGGGATGATCACAGAGAGGCTGGCGCAGCATCACCATGGACAGAACTCTTGGGGACTGGGTGGCCCTGTGGGGACACCAGCCAGTGGGCACTGTGCTGAGTGAGAGCGGGGTATTGTGGAGGTGTCAGGATGTGGATTTCATAAGAAAGCCCTTTTCAGTGAAAAGCCCCGGCAGCTATAGGGGAGGCTCTGGGTGGGGCAGGGGGCTCTGGGCGGGGCTGGGGGGGCTCTGGGTGGGGTACGGGGGCTCTGGGCGGGGCAGGGGGCTCTGGGCGGGACTGGGGAGGCCCTCTTCCTTCCTGCCCTCCCGCAGCTGCGTTTCTAGGTTTCTGGGTGGGTGAGCGTGGATTCTTGGGCTCCCATAGAGGATCCCAGGAGCCTGGGGACCCCTAGGCAGTGCAGCCTGGGACAGCACGTGGGTGTGGTGCTGACCCAGAGCCGCCTGCCTGCCTTCCATGGACAGCCGGACCTCAGGCGTGTGAGCCCCTGGCTGTGTGCCACAGTTGCAACTGCGCATCCCGGGTGGCCCCAGGCTTAGGGGCGCCGCCCTGAGTCGTGACTGGCTTGCTCACCTTCCTGAGGCTACAGAGACGCAGGCAGATGCCATGTCCTCCTAGACACCCTGGCTCCCCATCTCCCCTAAGGGACCGCAACTGACCTGAACTCGTCAACCATGGGTCCCCAGGGTCTTCCAGGGTGCAGTGGCCACCAAGGAGACCCCCCACAGAACACTGACTGCCCCTTTCCCCAGGGATGAAGAACCTGGAAGGACAGGTGACTCCTGGCACTGCCTGCCGCCCGGTCATCTCCCCACCCCCTGTCCTTCCTGTCCACCTGCACAGTGGCCGCCAAGGGTGGAGGGTCTGGATTTCAACAGCTATTAAATTTGCAGCGAGCATGGCTCGAGCTAGAGAATCTCACATCTGCAGAGAGGTTGGCCTCCCTTCTGGTAAAAATAAATAAATAAAAACCTACTATGC
>NDGM011073217.1:0-11809 GCA_002564305.1 Octomys mimax
AGACAACAATATGCAATGTACTAATTATTGAAACTGTCCTACTAATCAGTTTTGAAACTGTCTTGTTGCTATTTGTTTGTCAATAAAATTAGTTTTAAAAAAATGAATTTTCAGGGTGTGTCAATGAGAATCACAGGAAGGGTTTATTAGGCACAGATTTTAGTATAAGATCAAGAATGGAACGCATGATGGGGAACCAGAGAAATGAGACCCTTCCTGGTTTGGAACTGAAAATATTTGGAAATCTGTGGAATTTAGAGGGTGGCAGAATATGGGCCCCACTAAGTAAGATATGGTCTTTTCTTTTGGGACAGCCCTTTTGTAGGTGAAAATGTGGTCCATTCACAGGTGAAAGATCATTTGTAAGTAAAAAGAAAATAGCTGATTGAATTTGTAGGTGAAAAGAAATTCTCATGCTGGTCATATTCTGGGAAAAGAGAAAAACCATTCAACTGAGTTTGTGTTCTTAAGTTGTAGTGTTTATTTTAAAATTATGATTTTCCTATATTCTATTTCTTTTATTCTATCTCAAAACCATAATAATTGTTCTTTTTTAAGGTTTTAGGCTTATAACTACACTAGTCAGAACTTTTTTTAGGAATATTATAGTACTCTATAGGTGACTCATAACAGAGATATCTTGTAATACAATATGCCAATAAATATCATAAGGAGGAAAGGACATTGGCATCAGTACTTAAAGGTGAAGAGAACGAACTGTAAAAGAATTCAGAAACCATACATAGCAGTCCTCCAAAAAGACCAGAATTTCTGATCCAGGTGCCCACATTGAATTCAGACTGTCAAATTTTGATCAGTTAGCACAGGGGTGAGAGGAAGAAATAGAAGACACAGACCCTTTATAGGTCCTATGGAGTTGCTCTGTTCACACAAGAGGTGGCTCTTAATGAGACCTCTCATTCTAGGAACAAACAGGACACATACACCTATTTTGGGGGCATTTCCCAATCAGTGGTTCTATCTATAATTCATGAGAGAGAAGGTCACCTTTACTCTGGGGCAACTGGTGCTGGGACTACCATCCCATAGAGCAGATCGGACCAAATGAGCTAGTGAGATAACTAGTGAGAGACAGTTGTTAGCCACTAAGTAGGCACAAGGAAAGGGAAATTTGGCATCCTGAAAGGAAGGAGAACCTGTCACTTAATAGTCTTCTCAGACTGGAAATTTAGCTGAGACAGAGACCACAGCCGGTACCCATGAGAAAGTAATCATAATACTATAGACAACTAATCTAAGTAAAAATATTATAGGCAGTCAAATAGGGCTGGTCCCTCAAGGGAGTCAGTACAGGAGATGAAAATGCATTGCAACTGTGGCTGGAGATGCATTCGCTGGAGGCCAGACCTCGAGATATAGACAAAATGACCAGCCCTACCTGCCTCCCCAAGGGATAAACAACAAATAACCATTAACAGCAGTTCCTCCAGAGTGCCAGAACCCCCGATTCATCTCTTACTAAAAAGATCTTTCATTTTTCCATGTATAGCTGCTACATGACCTACTTCCCAGTTGGATCAATATTATCTTAACAATTAAACTTGTAGGGCCGGGGAGATGGCTCAGTAGGATAAGCGCTTGACTGGCAAGCGCAAGGATCTGAGCTCAATCCCCGGTTCCGCCAAAAAAAAAAAAAAAAAACAATTAAACTTGTGCTTTTACTGGTTGATCATTGTTCTGTTCTGTGTTATGTACACCTCATGACTGAATAACTACCTTGTGATTTTGCTCTGTAAAACTTACACATAAAATGAGGTCCTAGGCAATGCATTTTTGCACTGAGCCATCTCCCTGGGGTGGGCAATACATTTTTGGGTGCCCTCTTTCTCTCAGAAGCTCTTTCACTTAATAAATATTTCCTTTTAACCTTTGTTGTTTCCTAAAATTCATTCTTCAGTTTTAGAGATTCCAAACTTGGCACATCTGACATTAATAGGTTGAGAAAGTTACATTTACTTCTCCTCTATCAATCAGAGAGAGACAGATTCATCCTAGGTTGCCACTGCCAACTGCATGATTTATCAGGAAAGGCAAACATGAAGGAGTAGGAGAGTTCCCTCTTCCACAGTACCTTTCTATGCATGGCACAGGAACTTTACCTATAGGGAGGAGATAGAAAGCCATCCCATAAAAAACAGATTGCAAGTCCTATCTACTACTTATAAGTGATCATGGTTCTATTTTTTAAAAAAGGAAAAAAATACAAATACCCTCTGTTCTCTTATCTCTAGGAATCTCATTTTGCTGGATTCCAAATCCAGAGTGTTTCAGGGGCACCTCCAAATAAAAGCAGTTACTTTTGTATAGATCTGACCTCTTCATCTTACTAAGCAAAAGAATAAAATTGTCAACAAAAGGAGGACGTTAGGAGGGTGTATAACAGAAATAATAAAAAGAAAGAAAACTCTTGGCTGATACCCATCATGACGATAATCTAGAAGTGCATGTGCTTTCTTTGTTTTGGCCTCATACAGGTAATAGAACACTAGAACTTTGTAGAGTTAAAAATCACTTTCTTAGCTGAAAACAGATTACTTGGCTCTTCTTAGCCCAGAGGTTAGGGAAAAGCTGTCAACTAACTTAGCATACTCCCACTAAGAACTTTATTCTTCGGGTGTCTTTTACATTTCTAAACTTAACTAGCTGCACAATGAATTAACTCTTAATTCTATGTATGTGCTAGTTTCTTTTTATATAGCCAACTCTATTTTAGTCTTCCCTTATTTATAGGGTAACTAAACTATCTAACATATGCTGTCACACTCTGTGAAGTTAGTTTGAAGGGCTACGAATGTTCAGCCATTCTGATTAAGAGACAGCTCTCTTGGTGGAAAGCCCCACCCACTGTTGACCTGCATATCTGGAGAGAGCAGGGAAATGGGCCTTTTGAAGTCCTATTGGTTTCATACATCAAATCATATAATAATACAGAATCTTTATTTCAGATTTATATCACAATAACATCCAGAGTTTAATATTGTATTTAGCATGAAGAATAGAGAAAACATTATTCCATCTTCTTGGAAATGGGAGCGATTTTTATAAGTTAAGCACATATTTTGTGAAGAGTTTCATCTTCTTGACAAGCATGCCACATTACCCTATTCTTTTTGCCTTATAAACAATGGTTATTATTTTCCATAGAACCAAATATTCAGTGCTTATTTATAGCATAATTTACCCTCTGTACCAGTGCTGAGTCACTACCTACTTATCTTCCTAATTTTATTTTCTATATCTGCCCTAACTCACTGGCTATATGCTAGGAATATTGCCTTCATTTGCAATTCTTCCACTAAAGTAGTTGGAGTATAAGAAGCTACGTGATGACCAGTATTAAAGAAACCAAAGTAGCTTTGGAATTACAATGGGAAGATAAGGTTAACTTATCCACAAATTTTAAGTGAGCAAGAAAATCTACATACAACTTCATGCAAATCCTCTTTTTTGCATAAAGTCTTGTAACACTCCAGAAATGACTAATGGCTTCAATAAACAGTATCAGAAAAACATAAACATAGAAAATTTAATCTACTATTGTAATGTCATAAATGATAAAAATAGGGTGATTGAAGTGAAATGTAATAGAATATTTTCCCTTTCATTTATTGTCTATGTATTTATTTACTTACTAAAGTTGATATTAATAAAGGTACAATTTCATTTTAACTTGCCAAGTCACATATTTGTTCTTCTTGTGGATAATGGTGATCTATAATCCCAAATTATTAACAACTCAAGCCTAAACTGCAGAAGCATTACTGATCCTGAACCCTGTAAAATCTTAATCTATAAACTGTAGATAAACAAAGTTTAATATTAATGGTAAGGACAAAATAGTATACCTGACAGTAAAAACAGGCTCAATATGTTTTCACACATCAGTAAGTTAAGAAAAAATGGGGCTCTTCTCTGAATCATCTTACTGCTAAACTGAGCGAAGTAGAATAGATACTCTCAAGAGGCCAAGGGAAAGGTAGAATTCCAGGGAAATAATCAATGGCCAGGTAGCTACTGAAAGTAGAGGTATCTTTTTGAGCCCTATCCTTTCTTGGTAACAATATGGGCAATACACCCTTCCTTTAATGCTTTACTCTTATCACAAGGAGAAGATGCAATACAGCAAGGAGTGGGAGATGCACAATAATGTTTCACTATTGATTCCTATGTTACACTTGACACTTGAAGAAGCCCCTTAAAACATGGGAAATAGGCCATCAAGAGAGCTCAGTGGACTAAAGTGCCTGCTTAGGCAAGTGCAGGGACAGCAGTTGGATCCCTGTCACCATATGTGGAGTCACACCTGCCCCCAAGACAGTCTGAGCCAGCCACTGAGTCTGGGTGCAGAGGCATACTCCTGTAATCCCAGCACTAGGGAGGCTGAAAATAGGAGGATCACTATGAATCTGAGCTGTGTAGTGAGACCCTGTAACAACCAAATACATTTTTAAAAAGTGGGGAATGGGGGTTCTGTACAAATTTTCATAATCATGACACAGTGGGAAACTACCAATCCCTAACCCATTTCAACAACTGGATGAAAGCTAGACTCTTTGTTAACGGGAATATTTCATTTACTTCCTATCAGTGATATCCCCTGCCTCCCTTTTTATTTCTAAGCCAACATTAAAGCTTTTTCCTGTGAAAATGTGATTTTATACATTTTCCTTAGTTTTAATTTCTATTATCACTAAAGGAATTCCCCACTTATACCTTGTATCTTGATAAATTTAAATAAAAACGATATTGTACTTCTAACAAATTTTGAAATTTCATCTAATATATTTTAACAATACAGTCTGGCTTTATGAGTCTCAAAGCTTTCCTTATGTAGTTTAATATGGGATGCACATAGCACCTTATCTTCCTTCAAAACCCTAATTGGCACCTTATTCTAGCAGATAATAGCATCTTAAATAGTGGTTTTCTACTTTTCAAAGTCAATTTTTACTCATCATTCCTAAATATCATTTTTCCTATAGCTTATGAGATAACTATAGCAGGTATAAGTCATCTTCCTCTTTCAACATGAAACAAACCTGGGGAGGTTGAATGAGATGCCAAGAGGGGGCAGATGCCTGAATACAACCAGAATTCCAACTAACTGACTCCTTACCTTGAGTTTTCTCCCCACAAAATCTTAGCTCCATTACTGAGAGAAGGCACAAAGGATCTCTGCAGAGGGTACAAAGATTTTTAGAAGCATCTTGGAAATGTGTACTTACTAAATACTCTCTAGAGAGCTAATTAATTAGATAGATAGATAGATAGATAGATAGACTTCTCATCTTTAAAGATGTATTTGCAATTAACTAAATATAAGTTCACATTAAGATGCTACTAATCATACCCATGTATATATTGTAAAGTAACAGGAACTAAAAACTCCTCTGAAATCTAGAGTGAATAGTCTTTTTATGACTAAGAGAAACAATTGTTTTAAAAAGCATGGGAATCACCACTTTAAATCACAATGGTTTGAAAACAAAGATTCTTATGAATATATCCTATACACCTAGAAGCAAGAGCAGCATTTTGGGTTCTGTTGAGAGAGCTGCCTAACACCCTGCTCTCTGTGGTGCCCAAAATTAGATACTATGTAGAAGGATGATGGGACAAGCACAAAATGGACTGCACTACCCATCCCAAAACTAGTTCAAGACAAAGAACATGAAGTAAAGCATCCCTCTTGGTTTATATTCGGCTTACTGAATCTTGGAATATGCTAGCAAATTAAATACCTCTTCATTTCCAAATCTGTTTTACAAAAGTGGAATGATTGAGCAGAAAAGTATGCTCAGTAGTAACAGAAAATCAGATGTAAGATTGGTGGTCATGAAAAAGATGTCACATTTCAACAGAATAACCATGATAGAACTAAGGAAAGAAGGAAGCTAGCGATAATTCTAAATGGTCTAACAGTATTTTTGACACTACCATGCAGGACTTTTCTTGTGCTTAAAATATCCTGTGATATTAATAATGATGGCTTCATCTTAAATGTAGCAGCATTATTTAATTTTAGGTGTGGACAATAGCAGAGGATTCAAGTCACTCTATCTCGAGTGAATTGCAAAAAAGAAAAAAGGAGGCTCCTGCCCAAGCTTTGTGTTCAGAGCAATTACTTTAAATTTCCTGGAAGCTGACTTTAAATAATTTCATAGCTTTGATTAGATCTCTGTCATTTACCACTTGCCCTCCCCGGGTCCTATTTTCATGGAAACCAGGACTCATTCTGGAGGCTCTTGCCTGTCAGGGCTGCAGGTGAAGGCCAGCTGGGGCCAAGGCATTTTGTGTGAATATTAGCATCTGAAGAGGGTCTCTAGAGTCTCTGGGTCTTTGGGGAGCCTAATGCTGCAGTCAAAGGCCATAGGCTTGCCTCTTAGATTCCCTGCTAGTGTGTCCAAATCATCAGGAACTGAACAATCTGTACCTAGTGGCTGCTGTCTGAGCATTCTGAGGGGGAAAATATGAGAGAAAATTGAAAAGTATCCTGTTGGGTTTTAAGATTGAAGGAGAATAAGGGGAGAAATGGGAAAAGGAAGGGTGTTTTGTGTGTGCTCTTTCAGGGAGACTGAAGTGCATTAGCAATTATCTTCCGGTCCCCATGGCTATGCAGACATGATTCCACGTAACACACATGCTGCCCTTGATTAATGGGGATAACAGCATCTCCATAAAGGGAAAATTTGGCTTGTAGAAAATTGTTTGCCAGAAACTTATTCATGAAATCTGGCTACATCAAATATTAATGTTAACTACATAGAGAAAAATTTAGGACTAATTAATTTTTGAACTGGAAAGGAGAGCAAATCCAGTTTTCAGTACTCTAAAGCCTAAAATTCTTATGAAGCAAAATCTTCATGAAGAATACTAAAAATTATATATGTGAAAAATCTTCAGATAAAAGCAAGGCTTTTTATACAAAAAAAATGTTGAGTAAGCCTCAATTTCCACCCACCCACTTAAACAAAGAGATATTTCTTGACCTTTATTCCTACCACCTACCTGAAAATAGACATCAGGTCTATCTAAATTTTATCTAATTGAACTCTGAGGATGACAAATAAGTGATTAAAAGAAGACAATTATTTGAAACCAAGAAACTTGCATTTTATAGAATTAAATATAGCTATAAAATCAAAGACTTTTGTTTCTAAAAGAAACCTTGGCGGCCATAAATGCAATATCTTATCCTGCAGATATAGAGGAGTGCGATACAGAGGCAATTTGAAAGAGTTAAAACTTCCCAGTGATTGAATGTCAGCTGATACCTTCTCCATCTTCAAAACAGGCATCGGTGCGTTTCCTTGTTCACAGGGTTGATGTGAAAATCAAATGAGTAAATATGTTTAATAATACACGCATATAGTAAATATTCAACAAATACAAATTATTTGCATTGTTAGTAGTGGAAGTAACAACAGGTACCCTTGAATTATCACAGAAAAGCAGCATGTATAATATTTCATTCTTTTTTTTTTTTTTTTTTTTTTTTGGTGGAACTGGGGATTGAACTCAGGCCCTTGCGCTTGCCACAGAAGCGCTTATCCCACTGAGCCATCTCCCCGGCCCCTTTCATTCTGAATTATGCCACAGAATATTGATTTCCCGGAGAATACTGATTTCCTACAAAACTACGTTGCACTTAAGAACACTTACAGCTCCCAAGTTTACAAACTCACATTATGTTGGTGATTACCTATAAGCTGGACAGGGATACCTTTATAAAAACGTACCTTTATAGACTAATGCTTATTTTCATATTAGGCCGTGGCACCACCCAAGGTCTATTTTGTATCCTCTCTTTCCTCTCTTGGCAAAGGAGCTCTCCGACAGTTCAAAAAAGAGAAACACTAAGTATTCATTTTAGGTGCAAAATGTGCACAGCTGAGACTGAGACCAGCTTTACTCCTTTCCTCAAGCCTCTTAATTTCATTACTTACAAAAGAGTTGAAAAATGGGGAACTTCATATTTTACTTTGCTCACATTAACAAGAGTCAGTGATACATTTAGGGTAAAATAACTCCTCATATGAATAGTTAATGAGTGAATGTAGCATGATTCAAAGCAGAGTCATCCTAGACATAAAACTGGCCTCTCAAGATAGCACAGGCCTCATCTGTTGGGTAGGAGGTTGGGCTGCATAGCTGTTTCTATGTGTGCTTCATAATGGGAAGAAAACGTTATTTCATTTGAAATATTAAGACTTCAAAGCTAACTACGAACTTATCAAAGTCTTTCTTTGTGTGTGTGTGTATGTGTGTGTGTGTGTGTGTTACTCAAAAGTATGATCTCCACTATTCCAAATACTCAGCCCCTATTCTGTCAAGTAATCAGAAATAACAGAAATACATAATAGTTATAAAGTAGAAATAACCAAACACCTCAATCGGTAGCGCGGGTCTGGATGAATCCCTACCTGATGTTGTGGCACATCCTTCAGCACAGGCTGGGGAGCAACTTCAAAGCCTATGGTGAAGAAGGATAAAACTGAGACCTCCTCACACAGCTGTTGGACTAAAGGTACAGAGCCTGCATCTATGTAATTTTATTGTTAGCTTGGGAAGTCTTAAACACCACTTTATCTGAATACTTTCTTCATCTTAAAAAAAAATAGCTCTCATCAGGAAAATAACTCCTGAAGACTCCTTGAAGACTCTTGTCTACTAAGTCCAGCTGATCTAGATTGCTCTACATCAATTTTGCCCCATCCCAACTCCTTCTTGGCTTTAAAAGACCCACATAAATGATTAAGTCCAGGATTAAAGGTCCTATAAGTGAACTTTCCTAACTTCTTCCTTTTAAAGTATCACTAAAACATGATAAAGTTGACATTCTCCCTTTATGCTTGAAATTTGGTAAATTTAAGTTTGCTTAATATTGGTTTTCCTGGAAGAATTTCAAAAGCTAACTGATTTTTGGGGTCATTTGCTTTCTCTGGTTTGTAATTCTTTATATTTTCTAGATAATAGTATGTTTTCACAATTCCTATTTTGGAGTAGTTGGATTTTCTATGTATAAAATGGTTTCCCCTGATGTTTTCATTTGAAATGGACATAATCATACTCATAGGACTGATGCAAGTAATAAATAATAAAACATCTATGAATGACTGTTATAGAAATGCTAAATGTGCCAGCATTCAAATCCTCCCATACCAATTTCCTAAGAATTTATTGACATGTGATAAATGCCTAATGGTCATATGTTACTCTGGCAGCACTGTAGGTCTCCAAGTCTTCTGATCCATCTTGCCCATAAAGATAATCCCGTGTCTACACACAGGAGGCTTTAGGCCTTCACAACACAAATATATAGATCCTCTGATGAGAATATTCATACATTTATATTATTATATTCCTTATTTCCTTAATAAGCCCAATTTCCATTCTCTTCATAAAACAGTCCCTTGGAAATGCATTTCCATATTGTATACTCCTTTATCAATAACATTGTTGTGAGGGTCAAATGAGACTTTTAAGAATTATGATAACTATGTTTGTATTTTTCTATGGCCTCCAGAAAGTGATGGTGATTCCTTACTAAATAAGAGAAAAAATTTCTAAAAAAAAAAAAAAGAGAGAGAGAGAGAAAATTTGTGATGCATGTATTTTTGAAACAAGTCACTATTTGCATAAATTTATAATTATACATGACTATTGTGACCAATTGTACACATTATTCTTTTTAATATCTTTAAATTTCTTCTTTATGCCTGTACATAAAGTATTATACTATTGTTTGCTGTGCATTCTATCATTTTCATTGATTAAAATGAGGGTTTTTTTTTTCTCTAAATGATGCCTAAGTGACCTAGATGGTTTCACAGATCAAATTTGTAATTTAACATTTTCTAGTTATTTTTACCAATGTAAATATATTAAATATGTTCCATCAGATTTTTGTGTTAATTTCATGATCAACCATCTCATGATTTTAGTTCACAATTCAGATAACTTCATGTTAACCATCTTGTTTATAATGTACATAATTTAATCGATTGAGGGGGAAATGTTTTCCTCTGTCATATGTGTAGCATTTTTCTATATTTCTGTCATTTTAGATGATTTCAAAACAGAAGAAAGTGAAGATGTATGTCTAACTTCTTCATATGATCACTTCTACTTTCTTTCAGTGAATTTCCACTTTAATAAGTTATCAGTTAAGTGCCAAGTTCTTGAGTCAGTCTGACCTGCAACAAGTGACTAAGAGGGTACTATAGTAGTTGTCTCTACTATTTTTTGTTCTCTGAACACTGTGCTTTGGATGCAAGCTTTGTCCTTGGTTGAGTTAATAAAAAGAACACAGAAGCTGCTTCTGTTACTAATGTACAAGCTGCATTTAGAGTCAGTGCGTGATTTGAACGTCCTCTATTGTGGTGATTATAGAAACGCAGGTCAAGATGTAGAATCTGTACCCCAGACCTCTAATCACTAAGTGGACAGTCATCAGTTCACCTTATATGAACACATAATGTTAGCAGAAATACAAGAAATATACTTCTGTAATGATTAGCCCCTTAGTGTTTGGTGTGTTTGCTGTAGTTTCACCACTTACCAACCCTAAGGCGTACCTGTGCTAAAATAACTCTTTCTCAGAGTCAGGGATTTTACATTCCCTTTCACCATGGATGTTACTTCCATAATAAATGAACAGGCATATTTCTCTCCCAGAGTCACAGAGTCAAGATATAGTCATGTTCCTAAGAAATGATCGACTAGTTATATCCCTGAACTATGAAAAATGAAAGTAGAAAAAAATATATTTTAGGAGAAAATGAAAGAACAACTGGTGTTGGTGGCTATCTGTGTCCAAGGCCAGTCCTTCCTCTGTAAGAGCTGTAAGTACAGTAGGTATTTGGTAGATAATTATTGAAATACAACTTAACAATTCAGACTCTATTGCAAGTTCAAGGTGCTTCAAAATTCTGCAGAATTTTCTCCCTAATCACTCTGAGGGCACTCTGCTCTGTGCGGTACTTAACTGATCCAGGTAAGAAGGTAACAAATTTGCTTTTTACTTGCAATAAAGAAAATCCTGTGCTTTTGCATCCTTTAAAACCCAACAACTGTTGTCTTTAAAGGCCTTTTGATTATTTCCACAAAAGGCTACTAAGAATGCAAGAACTGCAAGGAGGAACACTACCTGGCTAAATGGATGCAGGGACAAAACTCAGTTTTCTCAGTAATCCAGAGTATATTACTCAGATGAGAAGGAAAGAAGGATGGGGGGTGAGAGATACATCTATGTATGAAACAGAACGGCTTGGATCAGTGCACTGTGGATTTTTGTTGTTCTGTGGAAATGCTTGATTAATGTTTAATGTCAATATTTAATTAATTAATTAATTTCATTTTATGTATTTGGTATAGGGTCTTACTGCACAGCTCAAACTCATAGCGATCCTCCTGTTTTCAGCATCCCCAGTGCCGGCATTACAAGCACGAGCCACTACGCCCGGATTTCTTTGCCAGCTCAGTACATGCTGGGGGTGGGGCCGGTGCAGCATGTGGGACCCAGGATCAAACCCTGGTCCCTGCATCTGCCAAAGCAGGCGCTTAGTCCACTGAATTATCTCACCAGCCCAAGTTTAATTTTTTAATTTCTTTTTTTTTCTTTTTCTCGCTTCTTAATTTCTTATCATTTTTTTCTTTCTTCCAATTTTGCCTGCATCTATGCAGTAATCCAAAAAACTAATTTGTTTATTTTATTTTATTTTCATTTATTTATTTATTTATTTATTTTTCATAATTTTATTGATAAACAAATAGCAATTAGACAGTT
>NDGM011073219.1:0-29105 GCA_002564305.1 Octomys mimax
CAAGCACAAGGGCCTGAGTTCAATCCCCGGTTCTGCAAAAAAAAAAAAAAAAAAAAAAAAGAAGTGACAAAAACAATTACATGAACATTTCAGTAGATGTTTAACCATAAAAGTTTTGTATTGTCTATGAGTCAAATTGGTTCACACAACATATGGAAAATGAATATCTGAAAGCTCACTGGAAAGCTAAAAACAGGGTGGTCAGTGTCACCTCCTGGACATTTGTCATCCTATGGAAACAAGCTAGCTGGGTTGCACATTCTACTTTTATTGAAGGGCAGGATATAAACAAACTTCAAAACCTCAAATAAGGAACAGAGATTCTCCTATTTAGACCACTCCTTGTTTCTTAGCACTTTCCTGAAGGGCTAGTGCCTATCCTCCTGTCCTACTATTTGTTTATTTTTCACACTGGCCAAGTTCTTGCTAGACTAAAAAACATATAAAAAGTCAGGCAAAGAAAAAACACCCACCAATGCACTAAAGTATGAACCTCCTGCCAGTCTAAGAATTCCTCTCCATAAATGATTTTAGAAGTCACCAAATACAGGCAACTACTGACCTTTCTGATACAGCTTTCAGCCTGTTTTATATGATATTGCTACCACATCATTCTTGACAGTATGACAACTGTGATCCCAGAATTTGGAATATTGCTTAATACCAACGCTCAGCTGAATTCTGCTGGGTATTGTGAATAGCACCCAGAATCTGTACTTGAACAGGGAATTGTATTATATGTCTTTTTTTTAAATACCAGCATGGATTTGTATCTTTTTCTCCCCCTGTACTGAAGAATGAAGCCAGAGTAAAGCACTGAGCTATGTGCCCAGCTCATTTTTAACTTTTTACTTTGAGACAAAGTCTTACTGAGTCACTAAATTCTCTAGACTGAGCTGAAATTTGTGATCCTTCTTTAGACTGTGGAGTGCTAAGCTTACAGGTCTGCGCCACCAGGCCTGACTGAACTTAAGTATCTTACATTTGCCACACTTTTCTGGTTTTTCAACAAGCTGATTATTCAATTACAAAGTTTTTAAACTGTCAAGTTCATCCAGAAAAGGCATTCAATCTATTTTCTATTCTGAAGTAATAAAGTTAGAAATACATTACATGAAAAAATCAGACTAAAGGGGTAAAGCTTGATAAAGGTTTTGGTCAAAGAACACAAAAAACAACACAACTAATTCAACATACCAGTGTATTTTGACTGATGGCAGTATTTAACTTTTTTCTTTAAATTGAAATAACTCAATGAAGCATATCATATATCTTATGCTTTAGATCCTAGATATTATTTTAAGGCTAAATATAGACATTTCTGTTCCAAATCCATCAGATATCTAGTAAAGAATTAGTATAGATATCTTGGAGGCAGAAATTTATCTTTTAGGATAAGTTTAATTTTTTCAATAGTTTCTTTACCTGGCCACTCCTCCTTGTTACAATATTTGCCTGTGCTTCTTCTGTTATACAAAAAAAAAAATCAGACAGAATGCTTGAACAAGTAAAAGAAACACTATTACTATTATATTCTATATTGAAAAATAAAATATTCAAAGTATGTAAAAATTATCTCATATTTAATATCATCTGACCAGTGACTTAATATCTGCCCTTTTGGAGAATATTACTATCTTTTTGAGCAAATGACTTCTATTATCTTTTAAAAGGTGACCAAATGGAGAGTCTCAGAAATTGAAAGACAAACAGAATGGTCAACAAGAAGAAAAAGAAAAAAATCAACCAATCACAGAGATTCTATTTAAAATGAAAGGGCATTCAGTACCATCAGGAAGAGTACATTTTGAAAAGGAGCAGGCTTAGATAAATACATGTCAAATCAAGCAAAACATAGCCACACAGTGCTCAGTACCCATCTAGCGGTACATCTCAGATGTGCAGTTTTCATAATTGTCATCTGATTATTTTGAAACAGCAAGAATTACTTATCTTGCACAGTGTTACTAATCTTTGAATAGCTCAGTCTCCTAAGTTGGACATCATTTATGCATTCATATATTTATCCACCCATCTATCAAATAATTATTGAGAACTTAGCATGTGTCACACACTCTGTAAATGTCAGAAAAGGATCCTCAGCAAGAGGGACAAATTCTGTTCCCCAGTGAAGCTTCAATTTCAATTAAGTACAGAAAAAAATAACAAGAGAAACCAACTGTTGAAAAAGCTGTTTCAGAAGGCATAAATGCTATGAAAATGAGCAGGGTGAGGTGACAGAGCAGCCTGTGATGGGTTACAAGAATTTGGACTGCCAGGGATGGGCTTTCAGGAGTGTGTGGCATGAGGCTTCTCAAACCCCGATGTGTCTATCAGCTGCCCAACAATCTTTTGAAATTCAAATTCTGATTCATAGGATGTGAGATTCTGCCTTTCAAATGAACTCCTAGATGACGTTGATGTATCAGGCTTTTCATACCACACTTTGAATATTATGGACTTTAAATAAGAAATGAGAATGGTAAAATGAATGGGGGAATGAGCAATGCTTTTAAGGATAATCATGTGTAGTAATTTGGGTGAGGAAGGAACTGAGAAATATCCAGTGTTTCTCTCCCTTTTATTTCCAGTTTTCCCTCATTTGTTTCATAGGAAACTCTCATGAAAGACATGGTGGAAATACATGCATTCTGAGACCAGGCAGTCTTGGGCTATAGTTCTTTCTCTGCCTCTTGACAGCACAGTGGATTATAGTAGTTTGCTCCTTGTCTCTAGGTCACTGTCTTACATTGTAGGAAACTTGGATAATCAATCTGGCACATAGAAAATAGCAAATACATGATAACATGATAGACACCCTGTATTGCTTATCATTTGCAAGTGCCTTCACTAGCACTTGGAAATACTTTCTCTTTTCCCTGTTTAAAATGTAAAAGCCTATAAACCAAACCAAAGTACTTTGATTGCCTAGACTCTCTTGCAGCTACAAAAAACTACGGTTATGAAACAGAGTTATGGCCAATAGCATGTATAGAAAAATCTCGCAGGCAGGGAAGGCAAAGTGAAGAAAATTCCTGCAAACAAAAGCAAAGCCTTATAGGAAGAAATTCTTGCCATTCCTCTTTCACTTTTCTTACTGCTTGGACTATAGAAAGTTTCTAATGGTGTAACAGGTGGCCTACACTTAGGTAGTAACAAGTCTGAGGATAAAAGACAGCAACCCTAAGAATAGCAGAGTTATTCTTAAAACCTAAAAGACCCTCATGTTCATTGGCACTGCAAAGCCATTATCCTGACCATGCATTATTCATCAAGACTTTTTGAAATAGAAAAATAAGTCCTTGCTATTTGAGCTTGTGTTAGTTGGGTTTTCAGGTTCTTCAGGCTAAATGTAATGAATATGCAGTTATTTAGTACAGCTATTTATGATCGTTACTTCTTCTGAAGACAGTTAGTAGCAGCAGAAGAAAAACAAAACTTTTTAAATGCACTTTCCAATAACAACCTGCTGCTGGCCAAAAGTTAGACTATCAAGAAATGCCATTTTTATGTGAATTCTGATTTATATTATTGCTTGGAAATAAAGTGAGAAGCTTCACACATCAATCCATAAGTTCTCAAGACAAATTCGAAGTGCCCACTTTTTAGAAATTGTACGTGAGATTTCCCCCAGTCTATGATAACTGATGATGTTGTTGTCACATGCTGAATAATCCAGTGTGAACCATCATTTCAAAGCACATATGAAACACTCTGTGAGGAAAAAAAAACCAGCTGCATTGGGCCCTGTGCCTGGTAAAGCAAGGCACATATTATTATATTTCACTGGATTAAATAGAAAACCAAATGAGCATAATGAATGAACTGCTGGGAAATATATTTGGGAAGTTGAACTTGTTATAAGGGAGAAAAACTTTTAAAGGAGGTTAAACATGGTTACACAGATGAAGGTTCTCTAGTACGTTTTGTTTAGTAAATACTCACTATCTACTATATGAGAGGTTCAGTAGGAAATGCAAAGGCACATAATGCAGCACGTTAGCCTCAAGGCCTGCCATGATTTAGTTTATTTATTTACTTATTTGGTACAAGGCTACACAGTTTGACCTTGTAGTAATCCTCCTGCCTCAGTCTCCCAAGCACTAGGATTACAGGTGTGCATCACCATGCACAGTTTTGGGGCCAGCAGGGAATGTGGCATTGGGGATCAAACTGGGATTCTTGCACTTGCCAGGAAGGTGCTTAGAGTGCCGAACTATCTCTCCAACCCATCACAACTTAGGAAGGGCAATATATCACAAGTCTGATACCTCAGTACAAGATAAGTGAGAAGGAATAAATAAGAATAAAAGCAGAACTGTCCAAAGAGAGATGGCCACTATGAGCTAAGGTGTTTGGGGAGACCTGACTGTAAACTATAGGTAAAATAGTAATTAAAAGTGTTTTATGGGGGTTTATCAGTTGGCTCTTACATAATTCAAATTTAATGTCTGCTGGCCATGAGCTAAAAGCACATGACAAGGGCTAGAATTATGTCTCTTTAATTTTAATAAAGTGATGGCCCCAAATGTCAGAAATGTAAAAATTTTTATTACAGATGCTTTCTAGTTTTCGTACCCACTACTCTCTTGAAATTGCAGTCTAGTGGTCTTTCAGTCTCCAAATTCAAAAGAAAGATGTGTTCCTTATCTGATTTAAACTCTACAACATTTGACTCTGTTTAATTCCTCACCACTGTTTCTCTATCTCCTCTGTTGATAACCTCCTCCCAGTTCCTCAAATATCAGTTTATTGGAGGGTCTTATCCTTGGTTCATTTTTCCCCTCCCCCCTCTTCAAGTTCATTCATGACTATTATGTGCATCCTTATCAATATACTGATGGCTTTCAAATGTGTATCTTCAAGCCTTAACTCTCCCATGGTCTCCTGATCCAAACATCTCTCCATGCATCTGTACAGTGCACAAAGACATTCCAAATGACACATCCAGTAGTGAATTCATTAATATCTGTTTGAAACTGCTTTCTCTTCTTTCCTCCACAAGGATTAAAAAAAAATCACGTTAGTCACATGCTTCCTAATGCTACTATAACAAAATGGTACAAACTAGGTGACCTGCAAAATAGGAACTTATTTTATCACAGTTCTGGACCCTGGGAGGTCAATACTGATGATTAAATTCCCGAGGACTGTCTTCTTGACTGGTTCACAGAGTGGAGAATCCTTCTCTACACTACAGCATGATATCACTCTGTATGTCCTAATGTCTCCTTGTTTTAGGGCCACTAGTCTGACTGGATTACATGAAGCCATTGATTCTTCAAAATGCCTTTCTCTAAATGCAGCCACATTCTGAATTATGGGGAAGGGAGAGTTTGAGTGATATATGAATTTGGGATGTAGGAACCACAATCAGTTCACAACAACCCTTTAACACCAAACTGAGAATTTATCAAGCCTCTCCATTCATATCCACTCTCAAGACTGGCCTATTTTAATTATGAAATATACTTCTGCATCTCCTGGACTCCGTAGATGGGTGCAAAGAGTCTGTAGACTGTAAACCCTGTTTGACTGTGCCTGAACTTCAACTCCCTGATTTTTTTTTCTTCTTCTGAACAAAGGTCAACTACTTATCCTATCACCCAGCACTAACTCCCCTTCATACCAATGAAACTCCACTTAGTTTTTCAAGATTTGCTGAGGTGGATTCCCTGGGAGTTCTCCATGACTCGACACAGTGCACCTTTGCTCCATCTTACCTTGCTCTCCTTGTCAAGGAAGTTCATCATTTCACAGCCCTACTATCACTGAATACTCTAGAGTGCAATCCTGCACCCGTCTTCTATAGGACCCCAAGTTCCTTAAGGCTAATGAATGCAGGAGAGAGGAGAAAGAGAACAGACCCTGCAAGCTGACTACACGAGTGTAAATCTTAGTTTTAAAATTTTTTACCTGTCATGGTGCCACATGCCACCTTGACCAGATGCAGAGAGCTTGTTAAAGGTCATAAAACCCTCCAGATTCCTGCTGGACTCTCACTCACACAGGAATGTAAACATACAAATCAAATGACCAGCTGGAAGCTACTGCAGGGATAAACAGCACTTTGTGTTTCATGTTGACCTTCTAACAGTGCTGTTCATTGATAGATCTTCATTATATTCTGTACTGTGCAGACTATTCTGTGAAATATATTTTCCTCATTGCAAATAAAATCTAAAGCATCATGGACATAAATGATTCCTTGGTTTTTGTTGTTGTTTGTTTCAAAAGAAGTCAAATGAGATACACTAATGTATGCCCATTTTCCCAGGGACACTTGGGACACTTGGGAGGCTGAGAAAGAGAATGATAAGTTCAAATCTAAGCTAGAATTTAGGGAAACCCTGACTCAAAATAAAATAATGAAAAGGATCAAAGGTGTAGCTGAACAGTAAAATGTCCACGAGTTTGACTGTCAGTGCCACAAAAACAAAAAATTAAACAAACAAAAAGAAAAAACTTTGCACAATTCTATGTCTTCTTAACAATGTTTTTTTATGTATTTGGTACAAAGTCTCACTACACAGCTTGGACTCACAGTGATCCTCCTGTTTCAACCTCCCCAGCACTGGGATTACAGGCTTGTATCACCACACCTGGTCTTGGGGGCCAGCTCAGCACACCTGGGGTGGGGCCGGCACAGCATACAGTACCAGGGTTCACACCTGGGTCCTTGAGCTTGACTAAGCAGGTGCTTAGACTGCTGAGCTATCTACACAGCACAGTTCTATCTCTTAAATGAAGCACACTGCATAACTTTTGTAGGGAGTTTATTTAATTGGCAGAAACTTAATTAATCTCCCTTCCATGAAACTCCTATGCTATAGCAAAGGGTCAAGTCAACCCAGATGCTCATTTAAAATCTTTTGGTGCTGGGATTCTACACTGCTCCACTCACACAGTGACATTTCAATAATTTTCAGATGAGTATCCTGAGGTGCTAAAAATACCATGCTAAAGTATGTCTTTTCTGAAAGCTATGCCATCAATTGGTGAATGTTAAAATGTTTTTGGCATTTAATAGAGGTAAAAGGAGAAAAGTAAATGTATCCCTGCTTCATGATCATTTTATAAGCAAGCCACCTTGCACTGGTTCCCTTGCCTCTCTAAAAATGCTGTGTGCTTTCAGAGGATAAATGGAAAGCAGCCAGAGAAAAGAAGGTCCTCCTAAGTGTTCAGTATCTTTGAGAATTGGTATTTAATTTCAAATGAGATAATAATCCTTTAAGGAGCAAAGTCAGTAGAATTAAAAAAAATAAGAATTTACTAACATATTTCCAAAGTTTTAATTATTTTACAAAACATAATTAAAACTAAAGGGCTTTTTATTAAAATGTATGAGATTATCTTTATAATGTACCCATTTCTTCAACAAAGACGAAGGTATTGCAAAGCACATTTTCTGTATTTATTTCAATGTAAGTAGGAAACTCATCTTAAGGTGGCATTTGGAATTATTACCTTTTTGTCCTTTGGTTGCAGTGTTAGAACACACACGTGCCCTTCCCTGCCAAGTGGCTGGTGCAGTCTTGCCCACGCAGGCAGCTGCGCTGCTGTAACCAGGTGCCCTCTCTGCTTTCCTATTCATGTCAGGGAAAGAGGAAGCATTGACCTAAGTGAGTTCGGCAGGAGGCAGGAACATGTAGCGAGTGGCCCTTTTTATTTCTTGTCTGTAGGGTGCAGGGCTGTGGCCCCCAGAATTGAGTTACCCCTTGATTTTGCATCTCTGCTCCAGTCCAACTTTTGGATGGTGCACAATTTTGCCCAAAAGTGGAGCTCTCCAGGAGGAGGTTCAGTTTTGCTTCTGAAGATATGCCACTTTTTATTTTATTCATTTTATTTCAAATAGAGATGACCTTTTGGCCCCAACCTGTGACTCTTTTTTCCTTTCTCAGTTGACTTAGGACCTGAGTGGTTGAAAAGGAGTACTGCCATGCTGTTGTCTCAGACCTCAGACGAATAGGCTCCCTCTCCTGCATTCAGCCCTCGCAGCCAGCCCAGATGGTAGAGATCAGATCTCTACCAGCAGACGTGAGGAGCAAGACTAGATGACTACATTCTCCATGTGCGTGTGCACGTGTGCGTGTGTGGTACTAAGGTTTGAATACAGGAGCTTTGCACTGAACTGAAGACCTAGCCACTTTTACTTTTTTTACTTTTTTTAAAATTTCCTTCCCCCCCTCCCTTTTTTTCCTAATTTTAAAACAGTGCCCAGTTTGGATTTGAACTTATAGCTTTGTTGCCTCAGCCCTCCCCAGGGTTGAGATTATGAGCAGGTGCCAACATTTGGAAACCATTAGGTGTGGCCCTCATATTCAAAACAAGCTGATTAAAGGTTGACTATCCTTCCCCCTTTGAGACAAAATACAAAGACACCACCACTTTATATTTTTGTATGTAATACACATATATATCTATGTAATTGTGCTGAAAGAATACTTAACTTTTGTTTTCCTACATTCCAAAGGAAAGAGTAAAAAAAAAAAGTGTAGTAAAAATTCCACGCATGAACTTTGCATTTATCTCTGCGGAGCTGACATTGAACAGGTGTCAGTGCCTCTAGTTACTAGTTATTAGTTACTGGCAGCTAGTATCCAGTCACTGACACTGGACAAGCGCTAACACTTGCTCTAGCATCCAAGTAACTTTAGTGTAAGTCTGCTCTTACCTCATATCTAAAGTATGTCATAGCTTCATGCAAATATACAGAAAAAGTCATGGGTGTACAAAGGGACACCAGGCCATAATTCTTCACTTAGGCTGTCCTTTAGAGAGACACAATATATTTAATATATATTTAAAAGAGAAGAGTGCATCCCTAAAAAGCCACACTGTTGCAAATGTGAAGTAGCTGATTCTAATAAGTAACTTATTGCGCAGAAAATCTATGCAACAAAAACCTCTTTTTCTCAGGTTACTAGAAATCTAATCTGTCTGTCTTTTTTTGGCACTGAGAATTGACCATTTTAAAAAATTTATTTATTTATTTTTAGGTAATTGATACAGGGTCTCACTACGCAACTTGGACTCGTAGTGATCCTCCTGTTTTCAGGCCTCCCCAGTGCTGGGATTACAAGAGTGCACTGCCACACCTGGTCTCAGTGGCCAGGTCAGCATGCCCAGGGACAGGGCCGGTGCAGCATGTGGTCCTGGGCTTTGAATCCCAGTCCCCACACTTGCCTAAGTAGGTGCTTAGTTTGCTGAATTATCTCACTAGCCCTTTGACCTTCTTTTTAAAACAAGTAAAAGCAGCATTTCTTCAGAGTTGATTTTGGTTGACCTATGTGAACTGCAAGGCACTGTTTAATGAGCCACAAACATAAGCTGAAAAGTGAACAACGTAAATTCATAGAGTGAATCCTTTTAAAAGATTGGCAGCACTTGTTTGTGTCTCAAAACTATGCTACTGTCATATACAATGAGGTACAGGACACACATGTATTTGCGACATGCCATTCTAATAGCCTCTAGAGTTCTTAATGTTGAACATAAAATAAAATTTTGCACTTGTATGTTTTGAAGTATAGCACTTTAGAGGGAGCTGAGAGATATAATTTAATCCAACCATCTTGGCTACGCTTATCCTATCAATTCGTTTTTTACCTAATAAAATGACACAGTGGAAGGTTTAATATTGTGATAAATTGTTTTCTCATTCTCATCACCGTTATATAGGAATATGAATTTCTGGTTTCTGTCAAATGAATCTTTATAACAAAGGTGAGAATGCAAATGTATGTGAGCCTCTGTGATTTTTGGATTACACACAAAATACTGACTGGTAATGGATATGAATATTTATCAGTCGGTGTTATTAACAAGGCAAATTGTTCCTCCCCAAGTTTTTGAATAAACAATTTCAAAATGTTACTCCATCTGTCAATGTTTTCCGAAAACAGTACAAACCTTCT
Source organism: Octomys mimax (assembly GCA_002564305.1). Taxonomy (NCBI): domain Eukaryota; kingdom Metazoa; phylum Chordata; class Mammalia; order Rodentia; family Octodontidae; genus Octomys; species Octomys mimax. Next base: position 9,918 of record NDGM011073219.1, read on the forward strand.
TTTTTATCTTCTGGAGTAATCTTCACTTTTGTATCTGTTATATCTTTGAATGAAGCCAGAAAAAGTACCACATCACCTTTCTCATTCTTTATAGGGACGATATCCAGTAGACACCAAAACGGAGACCCTGCAACAGTAACAAAAAAAAATAAACAGCCATTGCTTCCTGTCCTCTAAAAAATCCAATCATTAATGAAAGTAAAGCCTTTACCATTTTCTTCTGTCCCACCATTCCCCATTTTAAAAATGTCAGTTTTCAGATCCTATAAATATCTAGCCCATATGCATTTCTTCATTCCCCAGTGAAATGCTTTCTTGAAAATAATGCAGCATTTTAAACAGAAATGTTTGTGATGAGACATTTCTGCCGACATCATGCAAATAATATTTCTTCTTTGAGCTTGGTGCTGAAGCATTCACTTTAGGAGAACTTGCCCATCTCCTGTCAGCACACAGTGGTTCTTAAGGCCTCTATTTGATATGAATTTGACCAAGGTTTATTGAGTCAATTTTAAAAAATCAATGATCACCCACTAGAGTGGCCAAAATAAAAAGATGGAAAATATCAAGTCTTTTAGACTCTCCTATATCTTGGGCTGGTTTCCAATCAACACTGTACTCTAACAACTGTTTGGCAGTATGAAGTTTTATTCTTACAATATAGCAGTATATATCTCTGTGAATGCCCATTGTGTTCACACTGCATGATACTTGATTATTCACAACTAAATGGATAAATACTGCCAATACAAATTTGAAAAAAGTAGCCAAGCATAAATGAGTAGAATGAAATACAAGTTCATTTACATTAAGTACAAAAGTAGACAAAAGAAATCTATGGTGTTTAAAATTAAGTTTAATGGTTATTATTAAGTATAGTGACAGTTAAACACACAGAGAGCTTTCTAGGAAGCTGGTTAAATTTTGTTTCATGAAAACTTCCTAGGACCAGGGAGATAGCTCAGTAGAATAAGTGCTTCCGTGGCAAGTGCAAGGTCCTGAGTTCAGTCCCTAGTAAAGGAAAAGAGGAAAAGAAAGCAAGCAAGAAAGAGACAGACAGACAGACAGACAGACAGACAGACAGACAGACAGACAGAGACAGACAGACAGACACAAGTTGGGACCAGCCAGATAGCTCAGCAGATTAAAGCATCTGCTAGTGGCCAGGGGGATGGATCAATAGAATAAGCGCTTTCCTGGCAAGCACAAAGGTCTGGGTTTAATCCCCAGTTCATTGGATCCTAGATTGCTGTGCCGGCCCCACCCTCAGGGTGTACTGAGACAGCAATTGAGATTGAGACTGGGTGTGGTGGCTGGCACCTGTAATCCCAGCACTTGGGAGGCTGAAAACAGGAGACTCACTATGAGTCTGATCTATGTAGTGAGACCCTGTAGACCCTGCACCAAAAACAAAAATAAAAAGTAAAACAAAAAAATTCATGCTGATTAGATAATGTAGATTCAATTTTTAAAAATGTATATTTTTCCAAATATTATATTTGAACAATATATTTACAAATCACAAATCACAATGCCACTTTTTTTTTTAGCAAGATAACCATAAGAAACAACATTAAGACTTAAGAAATACAGCAGCCAAAGGGTCTTACTTAAGGCTTATATTCTTAAATATTTTATCTAGTTTTAAATGTATTTTTAAAATACATAAAATTTACTGCACAATATTTCCTATTAAAAGGGATTCTACATAAAAACATTTGAAAATGATGGAAAAGTTGTTATTTAACTGAAAACAAAACTCTTATTAATCTATTCACATATGTTTTCCTTCATTTTTACTATGGGGAAAATAATTCAATACTGTATATTTCCATTTATTTGAGAGTTAATTTCAAAGTCAGAGTATAAAATTTAAAAAGACTTTTAAATGCCTGACATTTTAACTTGTTTTGTATAGCTATATTAAATTTCACAACCTCCAACACAGTTGATATATCCATCCAACCTTAAAATTTATATTTTTTCTTCATGAGTATCACATGAAGCAGTTAATTTATACTTACAGGCCATACTATGTAAAAAATTATATTTTAACATAGCTGGTAGTGTAGTGTTTGAAAAGTGTGAATGACTTCACATTGCAATAAAAATGTCCACTATGCTGCTATCATAAAATACACATGGAAATTATAAAATATGATCAAGTATGCATGGAATATAATAAAGAGTGCCTGCTCCTCCCAACACTTTCATAGTAATGATTTCCTACTTGCCCTTTTGATTGAGACCTGTGGGTTTGCATTTCATTCATATGGCTCAAGAGCTATGCTAGAGAAACCTTATTTGAATACTCTGTCACTGGTGTCCAGAAAACTAAGGCATTAACCATTGGCCCAACACTAATTAGCTATGTGACTATAACCAGTCAATCCCCAGTTCATTCAATCCCTAGATTGCCATGCCAGCCCCACCCTCAGGGTGTACTCAGACAGCGATTGAGATTGAGACTGGGCGTGGTGGCTGGCACCTATAATCCCAGCACTTGGGAGGCTGAAAACAGGAGACTCACTGTGAGTCTGATCCATGTAGTGAGACCCTGTAGATCCTGCACCAAATACAAAAATAAAAAATAAAACAAAAAAAAATTCAAATTTCACGGCAATCTAGGGATCGAATGAACTGCAGCTTGGGTTTCTGCACTGTAACATCCTCATGTCTATATTTAGTAGTGGAGATAGTATCCCCCCAAATGGTGTGATAACAAATTAATTCCAGTATTTGTGACTAACAGAGAAACCTGTGAGTGTAAAGTGTGAAGGAACCAGCCACAGCTCTGACAAACACTGTTCTCCCCATCGTTACAGAATGGATTTTATTTCAAATTTTCTCTACGGCACCATTTCAACTTGGGGGCCTCTTCTACTCCTCCTACAGCTGTGGTGGAATCAGAACCTAGAAAAAGGAACCGTGGAGACTCAGAATGATGACTTTGATGTTTGAACCACATTTTAAAGTCTCTCACCACCAGTTACTTTTTTTTTTTGGTCTGCAAATTTATTTATTTATTTATTTATTATATTTTAGGGAAGGGTCTACAGCGTGTTCAGGATCTCACTCCTAGATTGGGCTCATAGTGATCTGCCTGTTTATAGCCTCCCAAGAGCTGGGATTACAGGCACGCGCCACCACGCCCAGTCTCACCAGTTACTTTGTAAAAATATAACCAAATAATGGGAGGCTTTTAATTTTTCTGAAAGCCCTTTTATTTCTGCTCTCAGACAAGAGTCATTATTGTCTCTGTAAAGCCTCTACCAGACGCCCCGATGTACTTTGAATAAACAGCACAAAACGAGGTGAAAGCCAAGGAAATAGCTTCCGACATGGCAAAAGTCTCTCAGCAGCTCTTTATGGACAGCCATCCTTTCACATTATGTTCTAGGAGAGTTAAAAGTTTCTTGGAATTTTGCCTCTTATGAGATGGAGTGTTTCACATTTTATAAATTCAATAAGACTTTATTAATATGGGTCTCTCTCAGTTCAACTTTTATAATGGCTTGGCATGAACTCTAATGGTGTCTACATTTCCAGTGTGTATATGACAGAAAATTCTTAGGAAAACAATATAAAGGACATATAGATCTGTTTCCTTCCTTCTTTCCTTCTCCTCTGTTTCCCTCCCTCCCTTCCACCCTTCCTTGTTCTCTTCCTTTCATCTTTCTTTCCTTCCTTTTGTCTTTCAGCTGCTGCTTCAGATTTATCCATACCAACTACCCTACAAATTTAGCTCTGGAAACTTACACTTAGAAAGCAGAGCATTCTTAGAGAGCAAATCATATGTTAAGTGTTTGTTCTTCCAGAAAGAGAGGATAGAAGACAAAAGGTTCTGGTCAGCTTCAAAGCAAAACCTTTCATTTTTAGCTAGATCATTTGTCTTTTCCTCTTGGCTTTCCCAAATTTCTCTACCAGACCTTCATCCTAGATCTCTGACAATGTTTTTATCCTTTCACGACTGCAATAATTTAAGACTGTTAACCTGGGTATTATTTTTCTTGTGTTACTGGTGGGTGTGATGAGGATCAAGTTCTTTCAGTCAAAAGCAATTCAGGCCCAGTCTAATAAAGTCCTTCCCAGGATACAGTGGGAGTTACCAAGTCCCTCAGCTTTGACTTCAGAGACGCAAATGATCCTCCAGAGCAGGGTTAGAGGGCAGCAATCTTGTGTCAGTTTTTAACTCCTTCTGTATATAGCAGCAGTAATTATTCTGTGAGTTGCAGAGTGGCAAGGCAAATGCGGCTCTGCCAGATTTAAGTTAATAATGCCTTTAATTTCCATGGATGAGTACAACTGATGGGGAAAAAGCAGGGTTTATGCTTTATGTGGTAAGGTTTACTTTTGGAAGTGAATAAATAGAATATCCCACACCTCTTTTTTTTGGGCACTTCCTTTTTTACAGATTAGGAAAGCAGGAGGCAAAAGAATTTGACTTGTTAATATTTAGAATTGCAATAGGACTCACGTGCTTCCCATAAACCAGCCACACCACCACGCAAATTGTAATTGGCAGAAAACAGAAACTATGATAACACTTCCAGTGTGAACCCACGATTTAATACAAAAAAGTACAGATATAAGGAAAGTTAAGCTGAGTGATTCCATTCCATTTAGGGACTGGGTTATCATGAGAAGAATTAGTTTTGTTGCCTAAGCTAATACAATGGTTCAAAGTGAGGTAGGAACACTGCATGCCCCCACATTTTTTATATTAAGTAGAAGCTTGAAAGGAATTTTAATGATAAATACGCAAGACCTTTATTTTATGAAATTAGGTCAATACTAAATATAGTATCCTGAGTGTGACTGAGCATTTTCAGGTGCATCTCCTATTTCACATGAGGTCTAATGAGTTCTGCTCTCTGAAACCATTATGTCTGTGCTGCTTAGGATATAGTAAGAGCTTGGTTGATTTTAAAAATCAGTCCAAGGGATACATATACTAGGGCAGCAGTGGGAAAATAGCTCCAAATGAAGGTACAAGAATGCTTCCAATGGGGGGGGGGGAGAGGACCAGAACCCTGGCATCCACAGCAGAAAAGGCGGGATGGGGATGGAAGTCCTAGCAGAGTCTATCTCTCCTGCTCCTGCCTCATCACCTCTCACTCACTCTTCAGAAGGATTTCCCCTGGATCCAGTTTTGTCCATTTGTTTTTCCAATAACCTTTGAAAACATAGGGCCCAGATTAAAACCAGCCAACGGCTTGTCACATCTTGTGCAAATCATTAGCATAGCATTCAGGCACCTCATCAATATGCAAGGACTATTTTCAAGGGACGACAAAGGAAAACAAGAGTGGGATAGGCAGCGTGAAGAGTTGAACTGATGGAAATGTGACATTAAAATGGACTGTGAGATTTGTTTAATTACCCAGAGCAACATGGGAAATCAACCCTTCTAGTGCCCTCACTAGCTCTTCTTGGTGTCTGACAAGTAGTGTTTCTTTAGGAAAATGTGCAAAGGCTTCATCTTTCTACAGCGAGCACCATTCCAGGGCACTGTCTACTTCTAGTGCAGCCTACACAGGTTGTAAGTCTTTGATAGCCCTTGCTTGATCCTGATCTCCAAGATATTTCTGTTCATATCATTCTAGGATGCTAGAATGTTGATGTGTGGACCATGGCAGCTCTCTGCAGGACACCAGCACATACCAGAACAAATCTCTTCTTAGACTGGAAATAACAAAGGCAACCTACTGCAGGAAATGCCTGTGTCAAGGTTCTCTTTTTCCAATGGCCCTTGAGAAAAACAGGGTCATATGTGACCAATCATTGTTAGTGAGTAGAAACCCTTTGAATCCTATGGATTTGTTTTCATGATTGTTACTGATGAGCTACTTCTCTCTGAGAACACAATGCCGATATAAATTCAATCCCTTGATACCCAACTCTAAGAAAACAACTCAAGATTTCTTCAAACTTTCTTGGCTCACTGAGAAAGAACTTCATTTGAATAAGAGTTTGAAGATTAAGTTAACCCTCTTTAATTGCACAGGGCTTTAATTGAAGGAATCTATGTTTTTGTTTTCAGGGCAATGGGAATAATTGTACTAATAAACCAATGTAATGCTTACATAAGCTCACCATGGAAAAGATAGGCTAGGGTCCTGGGAGTACCTAGTTTGGAGCCCGAAATAAAATATTTGGAGATTATATTGCAAGCAATTAGACATAAAGTTACCCATCCATTGCATACATATTTACTGGGGTCCTGCTGAAAGGTACTGTTTTAGCTATTGTACCAGTAAGGAAGACATAATAGATCTCTGTCTTATGTCCTCAAGTTATATTTTAGTTTGGAGGGGAAAAAAACTCCAATAAACTATAAACATGGTATAAGTAAATGATATAATTTAATAGAAGGTTTTACTTATTTTTCTTTTTAAATTATTTTGTACAGGGTGTACAGGGTCTTGCTACACAGATCTGACTTGTAGCGATCCTTCTGTTTTCAGCCTCCCCAGCAGCTGGGATTATAGGCACATGCCACCACACCCAGTCTCAGTCACCATCTCAGTGCACCTCAGGGGCACCAGGGATCGAACTTTGGTCCCTGAACTTGCCTAAGCAGGTACTTTAGTCCACTGAGCAGTCTGGCCAGCCCTAATAGAAGGTTTTAAATATAATAGTAAAAGAAAAAATAGAGCATGGTAAGGGAAGAAGTGTGGAAGAGTACCCAAGAAGAGGGTGCACAATTGTACAGCTCTTAAGACACTGCTTACCTGGTGCCACTTAATATTGCATTTGACTACTAAAATTGTATTATTCCAGGTCCTCCTAGAAACAAGCTGTGAGGAGGCCATGCTGCTGGTTTGAGGTCAAGAGAAAGACAGAAGGAAGACAAATCAGGTGAAGGTACCTAGGCTGTGTCAGAATTCTAAGCCCAGCAAGACCTCAGGGAGTCATCCAGAGGAGGAACAGGCCTGTTGTAGGAAACACTGCCTCAGTTGTTCACTGCCCAAGAGAAACTATAGAAGCTTTAGCCTTCATGCTAGTAGTACAGTGCTGTGTTTCGAAGGATAGCAGTTGGGGCTGTCAGTCAGCTACTGCCTCTTATCAGAGCTATGAGAGACATGTTCTCATGGGTACCTCAGCTATGTAGTTGACACCTTGCATTTCTATCAGAGTGGTATCCCTGCCCCTTCCTCTCCTACTGCATCTCCAGTTCCACTGGGAACGCAACCTCCTCTCTGCATGCAGGCTTTCTACTGCCATCTGTCCCTCATTGATTCAGCATGGAACAGGCAGTCTTTCTTCTTGCCAGGATCGACAGTGAAGATATTAGGTTCACTCAACAATGAAGTCCAGAAGCATTTTCATTCCTGCTAACAAACCTCAAAAAGCAGCACTGCTTCCTACTGCTACCATTATTTTCTTCAGCTCCACAAATTACTGTGTTATCAATAAGTTATTGTTTTTTTTTTTTTTTACTGTTTCATAGAAATCTTTAATGACCTTTTAAATGGGTTCAATAAGTTATTGTTGCTTAACAATCAGAATCAATTTAAGTTGCTTATTAAGAGCCCTTATTAAAAGTTATAAATGTAGACAAGCAAAGTCAAAATACACTGGGAAGAGTACAGAGCTGCTCAAGTCCTTTATTCTCTATTGACTTACTGAATATCCTGAGGGGTATTTGTATACCTCACTCTACCATATTTGCATATTTATTCAGAGCTTTGAAGAGATTAGGATTAAGGGCTTTGAAGTATGTTGTAGATTTTATTATTTAGTTAGTTAGTTATTCATTTTTTGTTATTTTGAGATGGTTTTACTGTGTAGTACAGGTTGGCCTTGAACTCACTATGTAGCCCAGGCTGGCTTCAAACTCAGTGATTCTCCTCAGCCTCCTGAGTGCTGGGATTACAGTCATACATCACCATGCCCGGTCATTTTGCACATTTTAAACAGTTTAGCTGTACATATAATGCTTTGATTCTTCAGCTGTAAAAACATTCAAGCACAGCTATTATTCAGTATTAATATTTTCTGAAGTCAGGGCTAGTATAGGGTGGATACTCCTTAAAATTCTCTGTTATATTCTAGAACATTTGTCTATAATACTCTCTGTCTTTTGTATATGAATGAAACACTTCTTATATTTTTAAGTGAAGGGGATACCTACCATACATATACTTTGGAAAACAAATCAATCGCCATTTCTTCAAACGCCTTAATATGAGTTTGAAAAGGCAAAATTATTTCAGATTTCTGGAATTAGAAGATCTTAGAAATGATAAGAAGGAATGCTTTGTAGTAAAGAAGAAAATCTTCTGAGTGGTTAAGCAAATTGTCTATGGACAGCCTATGGTCAAGACGTTAATTGTTGGAAGAGTTGGAACTGCGCCTCAAATCACAGAGCTGTCACTATCATGAGCATTATCTAAAGCACTGCATGTATTCATATGTTAAACACAACTTAAGAAAAACTTATGAAAGAAATTAACAATCTAATTATAGAATGCTGAGGGGAAAAATCATACTTGCACATATTAGTGATAAAATAAACTAGGAGATGTAAAGGCAGCCTTCATCAACTCCTTTTTCAAGAAATTAAGTTCAGAATTAGAATCTGTCCTTGCAAGGTTTGGGCAATCGAGGTAAAATGGCATAGAAAATATGTCCTATGTGAGAAAGCAGAAATGTTGAGGTGAGACTGGACATAGATGAAAAAGAATTGAAAAGAAATAACTAGGATTCTTATTGCAGTTCTCGAGTATAAACATATGATTACAGTTTTAGGTGACAATTTAGCGCTTTCCAAGAATATGCAGACAACAAACAGATTGAACATTTCTTCCATTGTGCAAACTCAACTTGCAATGCAGACTCGTGAATGCTGCGCCAGATTGCCTGGAGTCCCAACTTGGCAGGCATGTGAGGCAAAACACTTAGCTATCTTCCACAACACACTGCTTCTCTCCAAAAATAGAGTGGACACCTCACCAGCACCGGAGGCCAAACCCATTACCATAAATTATACCATAGATGAATCAGGTAAGGCATAATCTCTAACAAGCTTAACTCTGCATTACTTATCAGATACCTGCCCAACAAGATACCATTTTATGAAAAATAAGTTTGTACAGAAAATTTTCTCATTATAGCCCACAGGATTATAAGCGTTATTTTCCAACAATAAAAAAAAGGTATACATATATATTTTTCCCTTTCTTTCTGTGTTTTCTCCTTTTCCTCATTCTAGTTCTTTCCTTTTGAGCAGTTTCTTTCCCTTTTACAATATCTATTGTACCTTTCAGATTTTATTTATTCTTTCAAACAAGAGAGCTAAGATAATTGTACTAATTTTTATTGATTTATTGAAAGGAACAGCTAGTGCTTAATTTTCTAATCAATTTTATATGCCTATTTTTGGTAATCTGAACAACTGCTTTGAAGATAACATGTGATATAACTACCATCATTAATTTCCTATTATCTTTTTCTGAAATTTTGTATCATTTTAATGTTTGAAGGTTTTTGAAAAATGTTTATTCTCTTTAAAATGAAAAAGGAAAAAATGTACCTTTTTAGTCTTATATGTATAATTATCACATAAAAATGGAAAACTCTCATTATGGGGGGTTTCACTTTGATAGTGAACCTAACCAATTTGGTTATTTGCCTTCAGAGCTTAGCAAATTCATTCTATAACAGGCCAGACGGTAAATATTTTGGCCTTTGCAGTTCATTTGGTCTCGGTCACAAGTACTCAGCTTGGCTGTTGCAAGGTTAAAGCAGTAAGAGGTAATAGGTATGCTAACAAGCATGGAGATTTTCCAATGTATCTCCATTTATAAAAACAAGCATCCCATAAGGTACAGCTGACCACTGATACAGAAGCCTATACATTTTGTGAGCTAGGAGTTAATTCTAGATTCTTGGGAGTTCTGAGCAAACTCTATTACCAAAGTACTTAAGAAACACTATTTGTTAGTATATGAACCAACATATCTTTCCTTAGATAAAAATAATGGTAGCTTGTAAAAGAGTTTCCAAGCAGAAAACCTTATTTTCCTAATCAAGACTATTTCCTTTCCTACTGGATAGTAAGACTATACATAATTACTCTTCACCTGAAAGATAGGCATGACTGTCAAAGACCTAGAGGAATTCCGAAAGGTTCTTTGCTTTGGTTTTTAATTTCCAAGTCCATGAACACGAGCTACTTTGAGAATTACGGTATTGAGGTAAGGTGCATCAAAAAGCAAAATGTATGCAAATTAGGAGTACACAGGAGTAAAACGGAGATTGTGGTTAGTCTGTACAAAGTCAGGCCAAACCAATTAGAAGCTAAGAGATGTATGAAACTTTCACTCTCGCAATCTCTACTATGCATTGGGAAGAATAGGTATTTTCCAAATCATTATAGACTGTATATGCAATGAAACAAACTTAGATAGTCATAGACTATTTTTAATATCAAAACACACCCTGAGCTTTTACAGTTTCCCATTTAGTACTTACTGTCATTTCTTAGCATTGTTAACAAGATTTCTTTTGCTGTTTCAGCTCTTGCATATTTCTGAAGCAGAACACTTCTTTTAAGTAGTAGAACATAATGTTTCAAAAGATGTTACTCAATTCCAAACTGAAGAATTCTGAGAAGTAAAGCTTTCTAAAATAATAGCTCTCCTTAGCATACGATTTTCCAGTGATAACTTGGTTCTACTGTCAGTTGGTAGACACATTTCAAGTCTTAAGATTTTTTATCTAACATCCTATTTTAATAATGATGCCTCATATCTTGTAGACAGCGCTCTGCAAATTAGTACATGTAAGACAACCAAACAGATACAAAAACCCAAGAATCATGCTGTGGCCATCTCTGTCCCCTAACTGAAAACAAATATACTCACACATCTAACAAAGTCAAAGCCAGACATGTTGGTTTCTGTTGCAGATGCCCATTGTAGGGTCTTCCTTGACGCTTCAGTCTTTCTCACTCTCTCTCACAAAAAAAAAAGGCCACTAAATCCTGTCTGTTCCTGTACCCAATCCTCTGAAATGGCTTATGAACCCATTTCCTCATCAGTGTTCGCTGCCTCATTCTGAGAATGCCGGAGCTCAAGCTTCGCTGTGCATCAGAATCGCCGAGAAGGGAGCACAGATTGCTGCAACCTAATTCCGGAAGTGAGTCAGAAGGTGTGGACAGCGCCTGATAAACTGCATGTCTCGCAAAGCTTATTTATGCTGGGTCTTCCGATCACACTTGGAGTAGCATGTTCGTTATTGTTTATGTGGATTACCTGCCTCATATGGTAGGAAAAATGATCTTTGTAAAATAAAGCATTCATTCTACAACTTCCCCACTTAAAGTGCTTCAGTTCACCTAGTTAATTCTCAGTTGCTTGAGCATTGGTTACAAAAGCCTGTGCAAGTTGCGCTGCTGATTTTTCCATTTGGCGCCTGCCTGCCTATCCTGATGTTCTTCTTCCATTTCTCAAATGAGACTGGCTGGCTAGGAACTTTGCATAGTGGTTCCCATTACCAAGACTGCTTTTGTTCCTTCCTTCATATAGGTGATTTCTCCTAATCCCTCTAAACTCAATCCAAGCACTACTTTGATAGGAGGTAGAGCATGACCAAGAGGCTGGAGAAATCGGGGGGGAGGGGGGTCTGCCAATGTCAAAGTCCCAGGGCAAAGCCAGATGATCCTCAGGACGCTTTATGTAGAACTTTTCACAAGCTCCCCCCAGAGGTGGACTGGAGAGGAGAGCCAGGAGGAGCCCACTAAGGTGACACCATCTTCTAGACACAAGGTGTGGTTTTCTTCCTGCTTTTACATTTTTATTTGTTCTTCCCTTACTCCTTCATCCCTCATCTTTAAAGTAAACTTTTGGTACCAGTTTTGGCTTGTCTCACTCAATTCTTTGTTAGACACAAGAAGAACTGGAACTGCTTTCGTTTGATGAAGGAGGACTGGAACTGCTTTTGTTTTGTTTTAATAGAACTATCAATTTCTTTAGTGAAAACTTTTGCATCCCATGTTTGATCATATATCTCTGATATTCTTTTCCATAGCACCCTTGTGACTTCCCCTCAAGCTATTTAACAGGTTCTGTGATATTATCAGCTCTCTCTCAGTAAGCTATAAAGTATAGGAGGGGAAGCTCTACATCTTTGTTTTCCTTTCCTGTGCAAAGCAAGGGTCTGGATCAAACCTTGGAGTGGCTTTAAGATTTGCATCCAAAAATACAGTTATTGCAGGAAGAACTTAAACTTTGAAATAACAATGCTGTCTTTTACAAGAGTGGTAGCTAGTGTTCACTGAGTGCACATCTTGTCAGGTTGTGTGCAAAGACTTGTGAGCAGTTATGTCAGAAGCCTTCTAAGCAAGTGCTGCTGCTGTTACTGATATTTTATAGATGAGAAAAACAAGAAGTTAGTTAAATGAGCCCAAAGCACACTGTTTATTAAGTGATAGGAAGTGTTTTCCTGGTAAATATTAATCTACACTGCGAATCATAACAACGTGCATTTCTTTCTTTCTTTTTTTTTTTTTTGTATCTTAGGGGAGGGTTGACAGGGTGTTCAGGGTCTCACTACTAGATCAGACTAGTAATGATCTATCTGTTCACAGCCTCCCAAAAGTGGGATTACAGGCATGCGCCACCACACGCAGTCTCAATTGCTGTCTCAGCATGGCCCTGGAGCAGGGCCCGGATGGCAGGCCTGGGGATTGAACCCCAGCTGCTGTGCCTGCTTGCAGGCACTTTAATCCGGTGAGCTATTTGGCCGGCCCTTGTAGTTATTTTGTTGTTGTTGTTTTTAATGAAACCATAACTTGTTTCCTCCTTCTACTATTCTTACCAGCTTTAAGAAGTAAATATCTGTTTGCCTTTTATATGAAAGATTATTAGGGGTTAACTGATAAAAATCACACACAGCTTCATAGCGACTGCACAAGGACTTGTACTCATATTCTTCACACACAAAGGTCAGTGTTTTTTTCCATTCTGGCACACTGAGAATTGACAACTGGAATATTCCGTGATGTGATAAATCAATTTTTACTATATTTTTATACTTAAATGGGCATTTGAAAAGGGGAATTCATTTGAACATCCTGCAAAGTTGCTAAAAGCAAGCAATGGGACTCGTTCTTAGGAAGCTCTTAGCCTTGAGAGATATTCAGCTGCCAGAGCTTCTAGGTAGACCAAGATATCTCTTCCTTTCACACTCATGACGGTATCACTGGCCACTGTCATCAATAAGAGAGGCACAGGAACCCCAGGCTTCGGTGCAGGTGGCTGACACTACCTGAGTCCTCTGGGGGCGATCTCTCCAGCCGCTCTCTCCTGCCACTGTGCTCCAGGGAGGCATTTGCCTCTCTTGGCCCCATTCCTTGTTTACCTCCTTTGCGCCTGCATTGGCCCAACCCCCCAGAGGCAGCTGTGATGGATGGAGCCAGGGCAGAAAAGAGGAGCACAATGAATAACCCTTCCGACCTCAATCTCATGTTCCTGAATCAAGAAGCGTCACAGTACTCTGGCCATTTCCCATGGGAACAGATGTTGATTTGTCAACCCACCAGAGACCGCCCAAGGGCTGTTCTCTGTATCTGTGCTACCCAGAGCTGCCAGGTATTCCTTAAGTAGAAAAGAAAATATCCAAGGGATGGAGCTCATGTCCCAAAAGAGAAAGAAAAAAAAAAAAGGAAGGATGACGTCAGAGGTCTGAGAAAATCTAGAGGAAAGATAACCAGGAAGTTGTCATCTTGAATTGAATCTTCATGGATTAATCAGCTTACTGTGAGGGTGAGGGCCAAAGTGGGGAAGTCCCATTCCTTGTACAGGGCTCAAACACAAAAGCATGGGCAAGTTAAAACATGAAACCTTAAAAACATCATAAAATAATCGGTCATATTAAAGGAAAGGGTGTGCTAAAGCAAAAATAGAGGATGGAAAAGACAAAGGATGAGTTTAAAAAGATGTATTTATACACTGGAACTAAGCTTATGAATGTTTTTTTCACATGGTGAAAATGTCAGGAGAAGCAATACTACTCATCAAATGCTCATTATGTTCAGGACCAGCATTGTGGGCACGGAGCCTGTGCGGTCACCAAGTTCAGCCATGGCCAGCAGGACCCCATGCTGACACTTGATGTTCTATTGGCGCCGCCTAAAAACACTTAGAAATCTTTCAATGCAGGAGTCTGTATTTAAATTTTGCAACGGGCTCTGCAAACCATATGTCCGGCCTGGATAATTTGTGCTGCACCACAGAGTTCCTTCAATTTGCTGTTCCTTAGGTGTCTATGAGGATGCTACTAAGTCTCTATGCTTGAGAAGAAAAACTGGGGCACAAATATGCAAAATTGCTTCACTAAGGAATAGACTTTCTGGTTGATAGCAAGTTGAGATTCTCCCTTAATCCCTCCTGCTCTAACTACTGTTCTCTTTGGATAGCTTCATGCAGTTAGTCCTCAGCCTGAGCATCCCAAACATAGCGAGATCTTTGCCAACTCTTGATCCTCCAACTTCTGTATCAGTTCTTCTGAGCAATGAACAGCTCTTGTTTCACTGGGAATGTCTTGAGCTCCACAGATTCTCAAACATTCTTGCTGCTATACCTTCTGTCTGGCTCATAAGGATGGAATAATGAATAGCCACAAATAGAAGAGTAACTTGAGTTCTTTGCTAGGTTGTTTGCTTGTCATTCCCTTCCCCCGTCAGGGATGTGTATAACAACTGGCAAGCTCACCCACCCACTTTTCAGGCAGCTGAGGGCGAGCCTTTAGCTTCCAGCGTATGAAGCTTGTGTTTACCATCACGTGAGGACCACGAAGTGTTTAAGAGTACAAGGGGCCAGGAGTCAGGCTGCCGAGACTGAGATCCCAGCCATTAATCCCCTTAACTTCCACGTGAGTCAGTATCTTTAACTGCGAAATGGGAAATTAGTCATATCTGCCTCAGAGATTTGATGAAAGATTAATTGAAGTCACAACAGAAAACAGAGCTTGACCTAAAACACATGCTTAGTAAATATTAGGCATTATTGGGTGAGGTTTTGTCTCTGCTGAGTCAGGAAGGAACTAAGGCTGACTTTAAAGAAGTAGCAACGTAGAGGATCTAATAATAGTGACCCTGACCACTGAAGCTCAGCGGGGACAGGCTAAGCAGTTCCTGCTGAAGGCTTTGCAGCCTGATCTACATGAATGTCTCTTTTTTTCTGATCATCTTGGCTGGAAAGCCTGGGTCAGTGCAGAACACTTTAATAACTGAACTGACGCAAAACCTCTACTCATTAATTAAACAGTGCAACCTTAACCATGGCACAGAACAAGAGCAAATTCTGTTTGGTTTGTTCAGATATCTGAGAAGTGGACCAGGAATGCTGCCTGCTTCCTAGTATAAAGCTTGAATACAGGTGCACAGATAGAAAAATTGGCAGGTGGGCTCCTCACACAGCCTGTTTGTAGCACCTTCAGTGCATTCTTTTTTCTATCCCTTTGTCTCCTTGTTACAGTCACTTTAAAATTATTGCTGCATTTGCATTTCTTAGGATGACCTCTTGATTATAAAAGATACAGGAAGAAAATGTAAAAGCACAAATCTCTTATCAAGCCTGAAAAGATAGTGAAAAATCTTCACCCAAAATATAAAGAATAATACCTTTTTCTAACTGAGGGCAGGTGAGGTCTTGGAGGAATCAGTCTAGGAGAAAGAAACTGAGTCATAGCAAAAATCTGGCCTATGATATGATACATTGAGCTGTAGGAAACACTGGTACCTGCTTGGCCCTACAGAATTTATGAAAAGTGTTGACCTTACAAGGATCAAACTTAAATGCAAAATAAAAACTAAACCAATTTAAATGCATTCTTGCCTCTTGCCACACACACGGATGCAAGTGTGTACATAAACACATACACAGAGCCAGCAACTGTGCGACTTTATATCTAGGTGTGGGGGATGTAACGCATTGCTATACATCACTAGGAGGCTGAAGCAGGAGTGTCATTAAGTTCAAGCCTAGCATGGGAAACTTAATGACTTAGGAAAGATTCTGCCTCAGAACAAATAAAACTAAAAGTGCTGGGAAAGTAGCGCACCCCCCCCCCACACACACACGAGAAAAATGATGTAAGACATAGGTCTTCTTCACATGAACCTGAGCCTTGTGTTTTCCTGGTCCCACCAATATGGTGTGGCAGAAGTTATACTGCAGTCTGCCTACATTGGGTCACAAGAAGTCTTGTATCTTCTTCCTGGTTCATGGCATGTTGACTACTCTAGATTTCCATGCTAAAGCGGTCATAACTAGGAATGGTAGTTGACTGTCCTTAATGACCACTGGTACTTCAGCACCTTCAAACCAGTGCAACTCTCATGTGAACGCATCAGACAACCAACCTTTACTAACACTATACAGAATAATAATCACCATAATAATCATCTGCCCAAGGCTGTTCTGAATTCCTCACTCATCGAATTGTAAGATACGGCAACAGCTATTTTAAGCAACTAGGTTGTAAGAAAGTGTGGTACACAGCAACAGGTAACTGCAATGCTGTATAAGCTGTCCTGTGATTCTTTAACTCTACCAGGTTGCTACAACTTGTGCATAGATAAAAGTTTGCAGAATCTTACTTTCACAACTGTGTGAGAAATCAAGTCTTCTTTGGAGTCTTCACAAATATTTCTAACATTTACCGGAATTTTTTTCATGAAATATTTTTTCACAAAATATTCATCTTTCTTTCCAACAATGAAAGAAACAACATTGTACATTGTCTTCCAAGTTTGCTTGGGTCTACTCAGTGGCTGCCTATGTATGTCACTATTCCCTGAAAAGTGAATGTCATGGTGCTGTGGACTTTGCTAACCTTAATGGTCCCAGGATATTGTCATGAAAAATATTACACTTACACCTTGTACTGCTTTCTGTGGGCCTTTGTACTATTGTAAAGGCTAGGTGGGAGAATGATCTTCTATTTGGAAGAGTCTTTTCTTTTAATCTCCAGTTATCAGTCAATTGGAGCATAAAATATTTTCTATTTCTTATAATCTTAAGCCTCCTCTCCCTAACTCTGGTTTGAATAGATTCCTGGCTGGCTTGCTTCACTGTTTTCTAAGTGTAGTGAAAGTCTTCAGCAACTACAAATGAAGTACATGCTGGGAACACTCAGCTCCACATAAAATACTCACACAGACGCTATAGTTCCCATTAAAAAGCATACGCTTGCCATTAATTTACTACGTGAATAGCGTGATACCCTTTGCTCAGAAATTTGGATCTTAAATGAAACTATCTGTAGCAATGTTATAAGCCCACTAATCAAATTTTCACATTTAAAATGTTAATTTTTAAAATAATCAGACATTCTATAATCCCAGGGCTTTGTCTATTTTCCTGTATTGAGATCAAATTCTGGAATACCTACACAGCACAATCACACATTCGAAAAATATGCTGGAGATTCATATTGAATAGCTGAGTGTAAAATAACTAAGAACCTTTTATACATAAACTTAGGGTGGGAAGGGAAGTAATGGAGCTGAAAGACCTATATACTTAAGAAAAATTTTGTTTCTTGGTTTGTTTGTTTGTTTAATACAGGGTCTTACTATGTAGCCCAGGCTGACCTCAAACTCACAAGGATCCTCCTGCCTCAGCCTCTTGAGTGCTGGCACTATAGGTGTGTACCACTATGCCTGATTGTACTTAGGAAAAATTTATAAAAGCCCTGGTAAAACAAATCAAAGAGGACATGCAAAAGAATGGGAAGACAGCCCTGGCTCCTGGATAAGAAAAATTCATTATGGTAAGTGCCCATACTACTGAATGTAATGTACAAATAGGCTTGGTGCAATCGCTACCAAGATTCCAGTGGTATTCTTCACAGATAGAAAAAAAAAATACTGAAAATCATTTTTTTAACCCCCCCCCCACAAAACAACAAAAAAATTTCAATGTAATTATAAAGAAAAATTGAACAATAGTGTTTGAGGCATCATGCTGATTTTAAAATGTTATATAACTATAATAGTCAAAATAATATAGTACTTTCATAAAAACAGGCACACAGACCAAAGAAACTGAATAGTGAGTTAAGAGAATTATCTTGGTTACTTTTCTCTTGTCACTGGGACAAAATACCCAACACCAAAAATCAAGGGAGGAAAGGTATATTTAGCTCACAGTTAGTGGAGGTTTCAGTCCACACTAAGCTGACTCCTAGGCTGAGTGGCAGTTGACAGAGGGAGGCCGTGCATGGCAGTGGAAAACAGCAAAGAGCAAAGGGAGGAGCAGGTAGCAAACCTCGCTCCCTCTCTCATACTATATGCAGATTGCTCAACCCAGGGCAGATATAGCATTCGTACCCATAGTTCCCACATTGGATCACAAACTCATTCATTACAAACTCTAGAAGCCACCCCAATGACTGAATGAGGCTTTAGGGGGACAACTAGACACAAACTATCATAAGAACAACACAAATATAAATGGTTAACTAATTTTCAGCAGTGACACCAGGAAGATAGCATGGGAAAGGACAGTCTCTTTTTAATGAACAGTTCAGAAAAACTATACACATACAAGAGAATGAAATTGGACACCTATCCTTATGCCATACAGGAAAATAAAACACTTCAAAATGAGTAAAAACAAATTAATATTTAAAAATTTAAAATCCCTCTTAGGAATCATAAGGCAAAATTTTCTTTGCTTTGGACCAGGCAATGTTCCCAACAGAATTCCAAGCTATAAAAGTAGAAATTAATAAATAAGACTGCATCAAACAAACATCTTTAATTAAAGCACCTACAAGCAAGCGCAGGGTCTGGGGGTTCAATCCCTGGGCCTGCTGTGCCGTCCTTGCCCCCGGGGTATGCTGACATGGCAAGTGAGACTGGGTGTGGTGGCGCACACCTGTAATCCCAGCTCTTGGGAGGCTGTGAATGGGTGGATCACTAAAGTCTGATCTAGTAGTGAGACCCTGAACACCCTGCAGACCCTTCCCTAAAATTAAAAAAAAAAAACTAACATCTTCTGCACAGCAAAAATAAATCTACAACAAAGTGAATAGGCATTGACTGACCTTATCATATACATTTCTTGTTATACAGGTCTTGCTTTACCTTGGTCTTAGCCATCCAGCAGGAAAGTATAAAAATGAGGTGTATAAAGTAAAGCCATATTAATATGCTGAGCTGTGAAAGGCTCA
>NDGM011073236.1:0-11136 GCA_002564305.1 Octomys mimax
CCTGTTTACAGCCTCCCAAGAGCTGGGATTACAGGCACGTGCCACCACGTCCAGTCTGAATTGCTGTCTCAGTGCGCCCGGCACGGCAGGCCAGCGGATCGAACCCCCAGCTCCTGCGCCTGCTTGTAGGCGCTTTAATCCACTGAGCTATTTGGCCGTCCTTTCCTAAGAAATATTAAAAGGCAATTCCGGAAGATAGAAAATGATGTAATATTAAGATTATAAATGTAGGCATGTCGTGAAGATTATACATATTAAGTACTATTTATGTTCATAAATACACACGGGGTGACTTAGTCTCTGTCACTGAGACATAATCCGTGATTCCCGAAACGTAAAGAATGCGAGGGGTTGGCACCCAGTCTCGGAGACTTCAGTCCCTGGCTGCCAGGCAGCGCGGCATATAGTGAAAGTGCCTGCATGCTGAGAAGCCGCCGGTGCGTGGCTGACAGCAAGCAGAGAGGGCAGGAGAAGCGGAGGAGCGAGACGTAGCCCGCCAGGTCCCGGCCAGGGCCTGCCTCTGCCCGGCCGCACCGCCCAAGCAGGGTGTCAGGAGGGTCAGCGCTGGCGAGCAGAGCGCACCAGCACCTCGGGGTCCGACGCATCTGCGCGGCACACGAGCCTTCTGGGAGGCCCCCAGATCTTGGGCGTAACACAGGGAGCGCGAGGTTTGTACGGAGAGGCTTTGCGTGTGTATTTATATGTAGCATTATATATTACTCTAGTATTATAATATTCCATATTATTAGCGAGATATATATTCTGCCAAAAAGTGTATATACACATTTCAAGGAAAAGAAAATCAGTATAGTGTGTTTTCAACAGATGGTGTTACCCTCCTATCGGCGACCCTAGCGGGTGTTGTGTGTGACAGGAAGCCCACTACACTGCCGGCCCTTAGAGAAGAAATTGAAAATGTAGGGCCAGCCAAATGGCCCAGCGGATTAAAGTGCCTGCAAGCAGGCACATGGGCTGGGGGCTCGATTCCTGGACCTGTCCCTGGGGCGTGCTGAGAAGGCAGTTGAGCCTGGGTGTGGCGGCACACGCCCGTAATCCCAGCTCTTGGGAGGCTGTAAACAGGCGGATCAGTATCAGTCCATTCTACACAGCGAGACTCTGTACACACCGTCCACCCTGTCTTAAATACAGAAAAAAAGAAACTGAAGGGCTGGGGAGACAGCTCAGTAGAATGAGCGCTTGCCTGGCAAGTGCAGGGTCCTGAGTTCAATCCCTGGTACCACACACAANNNNAAAAATTGAAAATGCATGCGCAGCAGTCTCAATGGCTGAGGTTACCCAAGCAGCAGTTTGTCACACCAATAAACATCTGGAAGCTCTTGGCCACTACTCTGAACACCTCTTGCATGTGAAGAGGCCAGAGATCCTTTGTAGTAATCTTATGATGTCTCAAGAAATATAGTATAGGCTTTGTTTCCCTGAGGTAGGTGTATATCTTTTGTGGACTCTATTTTTTAAAATATTTTTTGTCATATACATATAAATAGAAATAATCAGATGTCTAACTAAGAATATTTATCATAGCTTTACTCCTACATATGCACTTGAGATGAGAAAAAGAAAAAATGCCCTTCATTTAGAGGCTTCTATCCCTCACAGCTGGAAATAAAATAAGCTGAAAGGCAATACAACTAGAAAAATGAAGTCACTGTCTAGGACAGACACAGAAGGAAAGCAATTTTATTTTTAATGCTTTGAAAGCATATGGTTTATTTATGCCACTGTATGGCTTGAGTATTTTTTCTTTTTCCCATTTCCAGGATTTGCCTTGGGGGCAGCGACATTTGAGCTGCCATCTTTATGGCCTCTCCAGAATCCTGCCTCCCATTCAGCTCCGCCAGGACAGCACACCGAGCTGATTGATTAGAACCATCACAATTAACAAATCGGAGCTGATCTGTGGGTGACAGCGATTTCAAAGTCTCGAATTGGGGGTGGGGAGATAGCTCAGCAGTCTAAGCGCCTGCCTGGCAAGCACAAGGCCCTGATTTCAATCTTTGGTACCACATGCCATGCAGGCCCCAGAACCCCAGGCGTGCAGTGCAGACTACCAAAACTGGGTGTGGTGACCACATGCCTGTAATCCCAGAGCTGGGGGGCTGACATGACTCAGTTTGAACCATGTATTGAGACCCTCCTTGTATCAAATAAATAAATAAATTAATTAATTAATATAAAAAAGCCTTAAATTGTTGGTGCCAATTACCAGGACAATTAGAGAGTGACTTCTTAGTATGAGTACTCCCTTAAAAGCTCCTAATTAGTTGGGCCTCTACACTTTCTTCCGAAACAAGCAGGCTTTAGTGGGGCTGACAGGAGTCAGCAAAGGGGTGTTGAGAGTTACTTGACAAGCATTATGAGGGACAGCAAGAAGTAACTGCTGACCGAGAGCTCCTATGATCCCTCCTGCCATTTGGCAGTATCTGCTCTGCACCAGGTATCTATGCGTGAGCCCCTTAACACGTCATTTATTATCTTATTTAAGCTGGACCCCACACTTTATCAGTATTATGATTCTCATTTATTGAAAAATTAGCTCAACCTTGGAGTGTCTGTGTTTATACACAACTGGACCTAGACAGACAGTCAGGACTCATCATTTTGAATCCACATGTTAAGTAGGAAAATAAATGATTATAGTCTGGTATATGATAGAAATCTTTTCTCACCAAATGTTTGCGTTTCAACCTGTTCTTGACCAAGACAGCTAGCCTGGTTTTGCTGTTGCAGTCCGTGGTTCTTAAAAGAAAAGCTGGCAAGTCTCAGAACGTTCACCAGTTTGGCCATTATACAAATAAGGATGGGTTTCTTCTCCTCTATGCCTGATGGCAGCGCCTGACCCAAGCATTTGAGACTCACAGTACCTGCAGGTCAAGCTGCAGCAGGCCGACAGGAAGAAATCACCGCCTTCTAGATACCTTGGAAATCTGGAGAATTAATACTTAGGTTACATTTTTTTAAACCTAACGATATGCTATTTTTCTTTTCTCCTGGGTTTTATTTGGAGTATATATGAAACTATATATATATATATATATATATTTTTCCTGAACAGATCAGGAAAAAATCAGCAGGCAACATTAGAGGTTAAAAATAACATTGTGTGCCCATAGATGCTACTTTGTCAGATTACTGGTATTTGTCAAAACGGCCGTACTCCCAGGTAAGCCTTTTAAGAATGTCCAGGACATCCTTCTCTCTGATGCTGAACCACTAAGTCAAGCGAATGCAACCACGACGGTGAACAGAGGCCCTGCTCAGCGACAGAGCAAGGTTTCTGCTCCTAGAGAAGTTGGCAGCAGAACAAGAAGATCATAAAACACGCTCCAGCTCCGCAACACTTAGTCTTTTGGATGTTAACACCTACAAAACGTGCTGGCTGAGCAGAACCACAGGAAGGCTTGCGGTACACAAAAGCCTTGGAAAAATAACGAGGCTTTCCTCTATTGAAACACAAGGCTCACTGGGTCAGACAAACCAAAGGCTTTAGCTGTCCTTAGGAGAGTGAAACCCTTCCCTCCATCCTCCCATCCAGAAGAAACAAAGAAATGTTAGCAAAACAGAAATCATTTTGCATTATCTTCTGACTTCTGCACAAAACCAGAAGTATCTTTTAACAAGTGAAATGAGGGTAGCTGTTGAAATTGTGGTGTAGAAAATGAAAAATTGGAGCAATGACATCAGAAAGATATATGGGGGCGAATGTGGGGGCAGGAAGTAGTCTGCCAACGTGCTTTTAAAACATATCCAAGGGTGAACGCAGCTGGTTGGCCCTTTCAGAGGGGATGGCCTTCTGATGTAGCAATCTGCTCTCGCTCCAGTCCGAGATGCTACTGGATGGGGACACAAGAGCTGCGATCCAAGGGGCAGCTTCTTCACCTTTGAGATGAAGTTGTCCAAAAAAGTTAAACTATGTAATGGACGCAAGTAGGGGGCATGCAATAATAAAATTGGGTTTCATTTCACTTTTTCTTTCCGTATTATCAATCCAATTGATGAATATCCATGAACTTTGGGAAATGGAGGCAGAAACTAGATCTGCTGGTTTTTTTTTTTTTTCTTTTACCACTAAGAGAATTATACAATATCTGCTGAAGGGCCTGGGGAAATAGCTCAGCGGTCTAAGAGCTTGCCTGGCAAGCCCAAGGACCAAGGTTTGAGTCCCAGTACCGCTTGCCGTGCCAGCCCCGGAGCCACGCTGGTCACTGAACCTGGGTGTGGTAGCGCACACTTGTAATCCCAGCGCTGAGGAGGCTAAAACAGGAGGAGGATCACTGTGAGTCTGAAATGTTAGTGAGACCCTGTTCAAATAAATAAACAAATAATGATTTTTAAAAAAATGTCTGCTGAGCAGAAAGAATGTTTCACCATGTCAGATCATAAAGGAAAAAAAAGGTAACTTTCTGAATTTAGTATTTGTTATCTTGAGCATTTCTCTAAAGGTTATCAATTCTTAATATTTGTGTAACTATTATATTCTAAAGTCCAATTTATTATACAACTTGGTAAACAAAGAGGCAATGGAGCAATAAATTGTCATTTAATTTTCATAAAAGCTACAAATAAGATAACGCTCTTCATTTTATAAAATAGAAATTGAGATTTCATAACATTAAAAGAGTTCACCT
Organism: Octomys mimax; assembly: GCA_002564305.1. Classification (NCBI taxonomy): domain Eukaryota; kingdom Metazoa; phylum Chordata; class Mammalia; order Rodentia; family Octodontidae; genus Octomys; species Octomys mimax. The sequence continues at coordinate 4,647 of NDGM011073236.1, forward strand.
GAGTTTGTTAAATTAGCAAGGGGAAAGTCCTAACTTTGAATTTAGGTTTATCTGCTACCACAGCCCGCGCTTGCCATGTTTTGCTTTCCTACACAGAGAAGTTCGATGATTGAGATTGGAAGGACAGGAAAGGACTGACTCCTGACTCTCTCTGGCGAAGAGTGTATCAAGCGCTCAGAAACAGGGTTAAAAATGTTAGAAGCAGAAATCTAACTAAAAATCCTACTGAAAGGACCAGTTAATGATTAATTTTTTCCTTCTCCTTTTAAGTTTCTGATAACTCTTTTGCTTATATCTGGCAATCTAAACAACTCCAAAGATAATGTTATGCAATATAACAATTGTTGAATTCCTGTCATTTTGTTCCATGAAATTCTGTATCATTTCTATTGTTTTTTACTGTTTTATTGTCTTTTTAAAAAAATATAAAATATCCTTCTCTTCAGCACAGATTGAGCACCAACCAAAAAGACGCAGCCTCGAGCGCATGCGTCAGCCGCACGCAGGCAGAGACCGCGCTGAGGTGCTTGTCACCTGCGTGACCTTTCCACTGTAGGCGGGTGGTGAGCTGGCTGCAGATGGAGCCTCTGTGGGCAGCACCCTCATCTTGACAATAAGTTTCAAAGAGAAGAGAGAGGAGGGCTGGTTAGAAAAACAAAATAAATAAAGCAGTTAGATATTTTTTTAAATTAGAGATTATTTCAAGGAGAAACGGAAATAAGGGGTCAGAGGAGAAGTGAGTACCCCCGTTATAGTAGAGTACAGCGGAACTGTGGGGAGCTCTGGCTTTTCCCTCCGTGGAAATGACACAAACGTTATGATCCTCGTGGAAGCACCCTGGCTTGGGCAGGGCTTGTCTGCTAGCGGCAACAGTCCTGGTCATGGGGTAGGACCACTTCTTTCCTTTTGAAGAGCCGCAGTCAGTGTAATATGATGCTGGAGTTCTTGTGGTAGTAACTAGAACCTCAAAGTCACAGGCCCTAAAGTCATGGGTTATATACTACCTAACTTTTACAGACCTCAGTGGATCAGAAAAATAAGCCAAATACTGAAGTCCATCAGTGCTGATGAGGAAGACAGGACTAGAGATAAGTAATCGAGGATGAAATGTGAGTTCTGTGTTGTCATGTCTAGCTCCACAGTACCTAGCCACAGATATATTTATTGATTGACTCCAGGAATAAATAAATCAATGTAGTATTTTTTCATATTTGCATTTGGACTAACATGTACAAAATGTATCTGAAAATTATCTATGTAAGAAGATAGTCTTTGGATTCTTATACACTGTACTTGAAATCAAGTCTCAGAGCCCACTATTAGAGTCATGGACTTGGAAAAGTTGGATCCTCTTTCAGTTGTTGCATCTGAATACAGGAGTTGAAAACAGTTGTGGGTAAAATCCTTCTTATTAGGAAAGCTCAATAAATGGCATTTTATGCCTGTAAAATTATTGCCGTTACATTTACGCTTTTTATATTATCATTTTCTTTTTAGGCCCACAGATTTCATGTACCTATGCTTCCCACCACACACAGGTGCACATAGTGTGGGTCTGAACAGACACTGGGGTCCTAGGAAGGTCCCAGGCTGCTTCAATGGCCACTGTAGGTGTAAAGGTTTTAGAGAGGGTGCAACAAGATTCCTGTCCATTGCCCACAGGCCTCAGTAAGACTGGTGGTCAGTTGGGTAGACTTTCAGTCTCCCCCATAATTTAGTTAAGAAAACTTTTGCCATAAACAGACATACTAGTCTGGGAAACTTTGGAACATATTAAAGTGCTAGGGAAAAAATAAGTTCCATAAAACTTTGAGGACCCCTATTTTCTTATGTACATGTGTTGCTTCCAACATTTCTGTGGAAAGTTGGTACATGTGCATAACACAGTTCTGTTTTCTGTCCCTCTTTCTTTCCTCCCTCTTCCTCCCCCATGTTTTAATTGCCTGCCCTTGTTTTCATACAAAATGTTTACATTCTTCTTGTGGTCTTTGTAGACAACACACCTCCATTTCATTTTTTTTCCATCTCCTATCCTCATGTACTTTCCTGTTCCCTCCATCCTAGGATCTTCATGTAGGGATTACTACATGGCAGATACTGGACAGGGAGTGAGGGCTAGCTAGACAGAAAAATCAGAGACTCACAGCATCCTGGCAGAAGACTGCACCATAAACAAATCTTCATAGCATTGCCAGTAGTAACCAAGAAGAAGGGCATACAAGAAACAAGAACAAAGAGAGGTTATTGACCCTGAGAGTCTAGGGAGATTGACCTTTGTTTGCCTGGAAGAATTAGTGAATGACAAAACAGAGTGTCATCCAGAAGCATCAGACAAAGGATTCTGTACAAGCAAAAGACTTACTAGCCCACTGGGTAGGAGGAGTCAGGCACATATAACTCTGTTTTGGTTCAAAGACAGAATCGAGCTTCAGCTGGCCTCATCCATCCAACCTCTTCATCACATGTGTTTGTATCACTAAGTGGAGGCTGTAAGGATGTGAGAAAGGAAAGAAGAACCCACCATGTACTTATCCTCACAAAATGACTTCAGAATTGCATTCTCCATGTTGCACTTGGACATCAATGTAATAGCGAAGATTGGGTTTTGTTTTTGTTCTTATTTCTTTCATGTGATCCATAATGAGCAATCCTAGGACTCAAAAATTCATATCAATAATTGATTTCTGATTGCTTGAAAGTAGTTTGATTTATGAATATGGGATGATGTGAAGCAGAGACATAATCAGGATACACAAGCAAATCATGACTTTATTTTCTGACTTGAATTCTACCCAAAGACCTCACTAGAGGTATTTATTTCTTATAATTAAGTTTTATAGTGAGGAAAGGTGATGTCCTTTGCCATCATTACTTTTACTATGCAGTTTTATAGTGGAGTCTTACTCTTTTTTTTTTTTTAACAAAATGTATTTGGTTGTTATAGAGTCTCACTTGGACTGATAGTGATCTTCCTGTTTTCAGCCTCCCCAGCGCTGGGATTACAGGCATGTGCCACCACATCCGGACTCTGTGACCAGCTCAGTCCACTCTGGAGGTGGGGCTGGTGCAGCACATGGTGCTGGGTATCAAACTGGGGTCTCTGTACTTGCCTAAGTTTGCCTAAGCAGGTGCTTTAGTCTGCTGATCTATCTTGCTGGCCCCAGTGGAGTCTTACTCTTGATTTACTCCTTCTGAATCATAGTGATGAGTGGTTGTTCTGGATGTGGAAGCCAACAGTAACAAGAAAATATACAGATTTCATTTTCTATTTGGAAATTAGTCATAGAAATCAGAGTGTTGTCACTGTCGATTGTACATTCTTACTGATATTTTTATAATCAAAATCAAATATACAAACATTGCCTTGACAGTGCTTTGGGATTCTGAATGGACCTGGGGGACTCTGTACTCCTTGTATCACCAAAGGAAAAGGAAAGAGTTGGCTGACTGACGAAGGCAAGTGTTAACGACTGCATGATGTGGACTCTAGCATTAGCCCTTTACCCTAAATGGGCTTCCTCTGTTCTCATTACAGGATGCTCATTGCTGCAGAATGGGATTAGATCTCACCTTTGCTTTCACCATCAATTAAACAAACAGAGTGATGCAAATGACTTGGGGCTTGCTCATGTCCTGCTATGTCCTTGTCTACCCAAAGGATTTCATATTTGCTGGTCGTGCTACCTGGACTGGCATAATTTTCACTTCATAAAGATGTAATATATAATATATATATATATATATATATATATATATATATATACACACACACACACACTCACTACAAAATGGACCTTCTCTGGTTCCATAAGAAAAAAAAGGACATTCATTTATGTTCCACTTTTTTGTTTAGTTTTGTCAGAGATGGGTGTTCATTGCCATTCAAATATTGTACATGCATGAATTTGGCAAAATAATCCAATATAGTCCAATAGTCCATAACAGTAGTGGGTTATCCATGGAACTGGCAATGTTAGAAGTTGTTGACTTGAGCCTTTTAGAACTCAGCATATTAACATGGCACTAAAAGAGCTTTTGTAACCTCTGCTAATTTCTAGTATTGTATCCGGCCTCTATTCTTTAGAGCACTTCATGACAGGCATGTGTGTCTACAGGCAGCTGTGCATATATGTGTGTGTCACACAATTGTGTTAGTGTCCTTATACTATATATCACTTTATTTTTTTCTCCAATAAATAAAGGCTATGAGGACAAAAACAATGTATGTTCTATACACCAAGGTGAACTGTAGGATTCTGAAGTGAAATTTTTCTCTGTTAATAAATGGGGATAACGTCAAAACTTTCTATTGTTTCAAAGTTTTCAAAGAATGCCCCACACTTTCCCACAAAACTCAAAGGTTCTGTAGCTGAAAATCAAGGCTCTGGAGCTGCATTATCCACATAAGACTTGAACTGGGGTTGGTTCCGAAGCAGGTTTGTCATTCCTACTTGATAAATACTGCTCGAAGTCCCACCTCTGGCTTAGGAAGCTGATGTTGAGAAAGTTAATAAAACTTTTCCCTGGAGGAAACGGAGTTAGACTGCACCCTTGTCTCTGCTTCTTCTTCAGGAAGAAGCAGCCTGCTTTCCCCTCAACTTAAGCTTAGAAGAGTTAATCAGTCAGGACAGTAAAATAACCATGCGCTGTGTCCCTTGCAGGTTAAAAACCCAAATGGGGCTTATTCTTTTCTTAACATGATTTAGGATAAAATAGAAAGGAACTTCTGGGAAACCTCATCTAAAGGCTCGAGTGCAGAGGCAGCAGGTATTTGTGTCTACTCGGGGCATCCATCAGCTGATAGAAGACAGCGAGGAGACAGATTAGCGAAAGAGTCAGGAGACTGGTGCCCTCCGTAAGTGGCGAAGTTCTTCATAGTTACAATGACAGGCCTGTCTGGCCTCCTAGCACTAAGCATGGATTAAATGGGAGCACACTAGGACTACTGCTGTGTCATTTCTCCCCCCAGAATTACTTCTAATGATTGTTCCTGTGAGGTACCTCACATGCAATTCTCCAGCTCGTCAGATGTACTTCTTCCTCTCTGCATCCCACCCTCCAGCATCACTTATGGATGACCTGGGCTAAGAGCCCCTCAGCTGGACCTCTGCTCTAGAGCAAGACCCTTCCAGGCAGAGAGCTCACCGTGTGACCAGGCTCTGGACTCTATCTTTAGATAGTTTTCTTTCTTCTAAGCTTTTTAATTTGTTAAGTCAAGGTCAGCTACGAAGCAATATCCACCATCCCCAGTTATACCTTCTACAGCAACAGAATCCTGTTCTATTAATAACTCTTGATTGTTCTCATAAATCCAACAACTATGTGGTGAGCACTTACTCTGTCAAAGCTGCTGCTGTAAGAGCTTGGCAGAAGAGCAAGCAAGGTAAAGGTTTCTGTTCTCTTGGGGCTTTTATTTAATGTAAAAATAAATGTAGCAATAAATGTAGCAATATGTAGCAGAGATGCATGCTACAAAAATATAGCCCTAAATAAAATTTTAAAAAACCCAACACATAAGGAGAGTGGTGCAGACACATAACAGCAAGCACAACAGTAAGCCTGAGCTTACAACTCGTGGATGACACCAAGGAAGCCAGGGCGACAGGCAAATGGGCACTGACAAGAGACGAAGGCAGAGAGGAAGCCCGCTGCGTGTGTGTGACGCTAAAGCCACGGACGCTCGTGAATGGTGTGAAACAAGGGGCTGACAAAAATGATCTGTTAAACCAACTTTCAAAAATTTTGTGTGAAACAGACTGTAGAGGACACCAAGAGGAACAGAGGTTGGCACGAAGACGAGTGTGGTGTTTTTGGCAAACGATGGGTCCCAGCTGCAAGAGCAGAACTGGGGAGGGGGACTGAAAGGAGTTGCTAATGAACTGGGTATAAGTGGGTGAAAAACTCGGAGACACACTCTTGTATTTTTGGTCTAAACAGCTGGATGTTATTTAATGAGCTGGGGAAGACTCCAGGAAAGGCTGGTTTTGGATGGTAGAAGTCTGAGCTGTGCGTGTTAATGCCGACATGCCTGTTAGCTATATTGCAATTTTCTCAAATATATAATTGGTGTGGTTGGAACTTTGCCCTGAGAAGCTGCTATGCTACAGGCTTGGTCCACAGTGTGGTAGTCCTGAGCTCGTGGAACTTCTGAAAGATGAGGCTGAGTGGAAGACAATTAGCTCTTGGGAACATCCTCAAAAGGGATTCATGAAGGGTGCGGGGGACGAGAGTAGTTGTCTGGGGTGCTGGCAGAAGTGGCAGCAGCACGAGTAAATATCTGCTTGCCATACCGCTTGCCTTTTCATGCATGCTCCCTGCATGCCATCCACTCAGAGCCCAACACCAGAACAGAGCAGGCGCAAGAGCCACACTCCCCACCCCAGAGCCATGGTGTTTCCTTCTGAATATAGCTGAGCCTCAGGCTTGGCTTTTCTTTCTTTCTTTCTTTCTTTCTTTCTTTCTTTCTTTCTTTCCTTCCTTCCTTCCTTCC
>NDGM011073263.1:0-16351 GCA_002564305.1 Octomys mimax
TGGAGTCACACTGACCCGACTGCCCTGGCTTCATCTCTGACAGTTCTGTAATACTGGATAAATTTTTTAAATGAGTTAGTAATAGCTACATTGTAGGTTATGGGTTCCCAGGAAAATCAAATGTGACAAAACAGGGAAGTGTTTGGTATTCAATTGTGTTAATATGTTTTCTCTCCCAGTCCTTTAATAGCACCATGGGAATAGAGCCCTTTCTTCTGTTTCTTTTGCATTCTTTTAGTCATCAGTCCTCTGCCCACTCAGCCCACTCTCTACACAACCTAACTAAGGTGCCCTGCTGGTCATGCTTGAGTGCTCGTTTTTTATTACATCGCTGTTTATTTTGATTCGAGAGGAAAAGTCTTGGAACTCTGGCTGGAGCCACCTGGAGTGCTGTAGAAGCCTGGTAGCTCTGCTCTCAGCCTCTCAAGGACCCTGGCGCCTTGCTTCATCTTGAATCTTCTTTGGATCCACCTTTTGGCTCTTCACCCTACCTCTGTGCATTTTGCTTTGTGGACATTGTTGCTCTTGTCTTATAAGCAGTAGCAACTCTTCCCATTGCCACCTCTCAGAGTGTGCCTTACTTTATTCTCTTTCACTATCTGAGAGGACTTAAGAAGATATGTGCTCTCCACATGGAAGTGCCTTAGAATATAACTTTTTTGCCCAAATGAGTTGGGACAAGTAAAGAGGTGTGGGTGTGGAATTGGCTATAAAAGCCATAAGTTAGTGGCTGTGTCTTCATTCTCATGTACCACATCAGGAGAAATGATCTAAAGTAATACTGTAACTGAGTGGGTGGTCACCCTAAAAAATTCTATCACGTTAGTTTCTGTTGGCAGTGAAGTTTTGGTTGTTGTGATTTTCACCTCTTGCACTTGCTTCATAGTAAGGGCATGCTTCACAAACATGAGTACTTTGGAGGCAGCTGTGAATTTGATTTTTATTTTCTGATTTTTGTCTTTTGCTCTCTTCTATACTTGTCTGCTACTTCTTTAAGTATTTTCTCTGTATACTTGATTTTAACCAGGGCCCCCGGATAATCCAGGAAAAGGAGATGCAGTGGGCCAGTCTGTAAGGTCATCTCATATTTAATTTGCTACTGTTTCAGCCCTTGATCAAGTAATACTTGGAACACAAGAGTCAAGATTTACAGGGAGGTTTATAGAATGTTAATTATGACCAAACTGAAGCATTCTAGTATACTACCAGACAGAGATTAGAGGCAAAAGCAGAAGACGTATTCAGAAGAAAAGATGTAGATGAAAGAAAACTTATTACTAACTTGCTAAATTTAACATGAGGCTGTGCTACATGCAAGTGCAACAGAAAGTACAAAGATGGGCAAAGCATTATCTTTGAACATAGGACCTTGCTGCCTACTGAATGCTGAACATTTTACTCAAGTGATTACACATATAGTTTACAAGGGATCAGAAGTGGCACAGGTGGGCATCTGAATTCCAGTTGAGTTGGAGAGAGGTCCAGTAACTTGACATTGATCCCAATGTGTATTGGGGCCACGGTTGGATGGGGTGAACTTGGTTTCGAAGCATAGGATCCCCGACCATATTATGTTGCCTTTTAGAAAACTAGAGACCAGTAAAGGAGGGAGAAAGTAAAGAACCATGATGTGATTGTTTTGCATGCACAAGTAAAAACTAATTGAACATTCAAAAATAAAAGCTGTATTGCCACACTGAGTTTTCTTTCTGATTGTAGTCTTTGGCTCTGCATCCTATATAATGCAATTGAATATAGTGGACATTCTAGAGAGAGAGGTCACTTGCTAGTCATCCTGCTGTCCCCTAGCTCCCATGGTGGTTTAAGATGCCTCTTTATGGCCTGATGCAGCTACACATTACAAGACAGGTCCTCAACCTGGGAAGTCAACAAGCACTGCCTGTTCGTTTTTGTCAATAGTCCCAGTGGAAGTAAAACTGCACTGGGCTGCCTGATACTGTAGGTCCAAGGAGTTAATCTTAAACAGTGCTTGAGGCTCCTTACTTTCCTGAATGTTACTAGAATGTTTTGCAACTTTAAACTCTAACCACCACCACCTTTACCTCTTACCTGTACATGGGGAGAGGTTGGCTCACCATCTGTACTGGCTGCCCCAAAGTGCCGATGCTCACTTAATGATTAAGTTTTCTCAAAAGGATTTCAGCCCCTCTGTGAAAGATTTCAGGGATCTTGTCTCTTGTTAAAAGAAGTACCTTCTTAAGCCTGCTAGAAATCTTTCTGTATTCCTTAGTGTTTTGGAAACAAAATGTGCAGTGGGAGAATTCTGGCTTTGGGAATGTTGGATCACTTTGTTCCCTGGCACAACAATCTCTCCTTTGTATTAAACATCCTAGAACAGAAGTTCTAAATAACATTTTTATATTCCCTGTTGATCTGAGTTTTTTATTTGGGATCAACAGTTTGGTGCTTGTTCTTCCGTCAAATTCTGATATACTTTTTCCTTGCTCAGTGATACTATTGATACATGGCCTTGGACTGCATTCATGTAATTGTGGGGCATGTTTGCCTGCCCTAGGACTGTCTTATTGGTTTCTAAAGCTGTAGTGAGCAGCTTATATCGCAGTGGGATGGCTGACCAGTCAGGGCTGAGGTGCCTGATCACTGGCGTGACCTTGAGCTGAGAGGCCGCACTAACCAGCTGCAAGCAAACCAAAATAGCCACTCATCTATGGCCTTTCAGGAAGTACAAAAGGGCTGTTACAGAGGTCCTGGGAGACCTAATTTGGTCAGAAGTCCAGCAATTCCTCTAATAGAAGGTTGAGTTGTCAATCTAGAATGAGTCTATACCTTTTTTTCTTTAATTTTTGCCAACTATTTGCATATTCTTAAGTGGATTAATGAGGACTCATTTGTTAACCAATGTCCTTAGAATTTTTGATTCATTTTCTTTATTTTGTACTTTATACAAAGTACTTGTACTTTTAGTCCAAGGCAAATAAATAGGTATGCTCTCATCTTTCTATAAATCCATTATTATAAAATTCCGGGTTTTTGGTTTTTTTTTTCTTCTTTTTTTGGCGGAACCAGGGATTGAACTCAGGCCCTTGTGCTTGCCAGGAAAGTGCTTATTCTACTGAGCCCTCTCCCCGGCCTCAAAATTCCAGTTTTGTGTAGAGAAATAAGACAATTTTCTTTTTCTTTTCTTTTTAATATATTTGGTTGCTGTAGGGTCTCACTATTCAGTTTGGCCTCATGGTGATCTTCCTGTTTTCAGTCACCCCAGTGCTGGGATTGGCGTGCACCACTACACTTGGACTTTGTGGCTGGCTCAGCCCGCCCTGGGGGTGGGGCTGGCACAGCATGTGGTTCTGGGAATTGAACCTCAGTCCCTGCACTTGCCTAAGCTTGCCTAAGCTGGTGCTTTAGTCCACTGAGCTATCTTGCCAGCCCTGACATTTTTGTTTTTCAAAAACTTTATCACTACATTCCTGAAATGACATAGGTAGTAAAATAAAAACCTGATTAACCCCTTAAGAATGTTTTTATGTCTTTGCAAGTTTCAAAATCAAGTCTTTCTCTTGTTCATTTGACAAATACCTGTTCAATTGCATTATCCTCAAAGAGGCAAAGCTGCCCACTCAGCTCTCTTGTGGCTAATGGAAGGAGCACTTTGGCGTGGATCATTTAGGATTTTTTTTTTTTTTCCCTAGTTCTGGCTGCCTTAAAGGCGGGTGTGGTGCAGCTTGTGGGGCTGGGAATTGACCTGCGGTCCCCTGCGCCTGACTGCATTTGCCCAAGTGGCACTTTAAACATCTGAGCTGTCGGGCAAGCCCCCTGGCTTAGATGATTTATCACTGTGTTAAAGATGTACATTTTTTCTCCCGGTTCCTTTGGTGAATATGTTTTTACTGTTTCCTATGGGCCAAGCATTGTACTGGTTTTCTCCATGTCTTTCTTGTTCTGATGGGAGCTGCTAGTATGGTGGTGCTATTGTGCCTTTCAGGGGCAAGGACAATATTTTGTCTCACCCACATCTTATGGCTGGTGCTTGGTGTGGCTGGCTCTTGGCTATGTAGATGTGTGTGCATCAACAGTAGACCTGGTGAGCCATAGGCGCGGGGATGGATTTGATTATTTTCTAAGTGGAAGAACATTCTACTCCTCCAATTTAACCTTTTTTTTTGCACATTTAAATTGGAAAATCACTCTATGGACAGACAAGCTCAAGTGATAACAAAACATACCCTGACAGTACCTGAGTGAATTTGCCAGTGTTTGGCTAAGATGAAGCCCCTGGAGGGAGAATGGAGTCCTTCTCTGGAGTTTAATTGATATCTGTGTTTGTTCTGCTGCTTCTAATTCTTTGTGGAAAAGTGATTTATAGTGCAGAGTGTTTAATATGTTGTGGGGTCTGTATTATGTAATACCATTCTTATCGAAAGATCATTTCTGTTCAGTTGTGCTTTTCCCCCGATCTAGCTCATGTTTGTTTTTCATCTTCAGTTTGTTTCCTCGTAGCGGTTATTGTTCTTATTTCTTCCACTTCATCCTATGCTGGGGAATGAGAAAAAATGTGGACACTGTCCATTTCTTCTTTTCCTTTTTTAGTATTAAGATGGGGCATCTCCAATTGCCTTTTCCTGGTAAGTTTGCTATACAGTGAGGAGTCTCATTTGGTATAAGCCTGATTTAAGAAGTTGAGTAATGTTCATTCCTTGGTATTAAGGAACTGGCCTGGCCTAGTTGTTCATTTCTTGTTCAGTGCCAGCTTCCAGTGATGTGGACAACATGCGCCTGGCTTCTGAATAGGGTAGCTCCTGACATAGGTGCCCTGTTGTGTAAGAAAGTTGTGTAGACTAGTAGCTACTAAAAACTCATGGTAAAATGAGATCTTGAAGCCTTAAATTATGTATCTCTGAAACAGTTTTCACAATCAATTTAGAAGTTGGAGATACAAAGGGTATTGGCATATTTTCAGTTATATTGCTCAGGAAGTCTGGCTTTGTCTTTAGATAATACATAGTTCTGTGTGTGTATGTAGGGGATGAGAAAAATTGGATCTTTCAGTTTATGTACTATAGTGAAAGATGTGTTAGGAATAGTCAATGGATACCTTCACTAAAAATACAGAATTTGTTTATGGCACTGATAATGTTACCAAGAAAAATAACAGATGAGAAGTAGCTAAGCATGATTAAACCACAACTAATGTATCAGGTTTCTGGAACATCTGAGTCTAAGAGTTTGGTCTTCATCACAGTATGTTGAGAGGTGAAAATTTAAAAGCAAGAAAGGAGAGGCCAGCTGTGGAGAATGGTAACTGAGACAATTAGAAAGCAGATGTGTGCAACTAATACAGTCGGCTGTAAATGGGTCCATGATTTCTAATGTATGAGGGACCAGAAGGGAGAGTTCTATTAAAGGATATATAGTAAAAATTGAGTCATTTAAGTTCTTCTTGTTCAACAGGGATTCATACATCCATGAGGCTCTTAATTCCCACCTGGGTTTGCCGTTCTTTTTAGGTTGGCTTTGCCCCCTGGAACAGAATAGAAAAACACTGGCTGAGTCTAGTGGTCTTAAAACCATGCAGGCAGAGTGAGGTAGTCACCTGGATAGCTGGGAGGTATTACCCAGGGAAACCAAAGGCTAGGGTGAAAATAAAAGCGAACAGTTTCCCCTTGAGCAGTGGCTGCAATCAGGATTCTACTTCTGATAAAATGTTGTTCCTTTGTTCTGCTTTCTGTGTGTTCATCCGTATGATAGCTGGTAGGCATTTCATTCAGGTTTCAGCCACCTGGCACTATGTCAGCACCAACAAATGGTAACGTGCTTCCCAGCTGCCAGGGAGCTGTGTGCAAACAACCTTCTGGAAAGCTCTTCCTACACTCAGATTTGTCTTTTGCATGCAGTTCCTTTCTCTGGGCCACACTAAGGACACTAATATGTACCCCATGGGTCTTCCCAGTGCGGCCTGAGACATTTGCTCTAGATGCCCACAGTCATCAATAGGCCTGTTCATATGGGAGGTGATGGCAACATCTTGCCACAACAGGAAGAACTTCTAATTTCAATGTGAGCATTCTTCTTAGAGTGAGCCAAAGGCACAGGATTTCTGACAGCCAGGAGAGTCACAGCCTGTCTCACACAACAAAGACCCTTAACCCCCTGGGCCATGGGGAAGCATTTAGAATTTCTTTTTGTGGGTTCAGTAAATATGATGAGCAGATGTTTGTGATGAAGTGCTATTGTGTGGTTTTTCTGATAATGAATAACCAAATTACTGAAATCTTTGTTGGGCACTGTTTTGCATTTTTAATCTACAAAGGAAGCCAGTGATGATCTCTCTGCCATTCTTGGAGTTCATTATAGTCAATTCTTAATCTATCAAGTTAATAGAGAAAATCACCATCATACAAACCCACAAAAAGTCCAAAAATAGTTTGTGTTTGATTTGAGATGAACACAGCAAATGCATGAGCCTATAGCTACGCAGGCATACTTCAGGGACCAGGCTGGTACCCTCGCAGTCCATTTCCATTCTCCATGTGACAGGGACAGTGCTAGGGAACTCGGAGGCAGGAGGGTGAAAAACAAGTGGAGATGGAGGAGGTGCATGTCAATTCACAGAGTACATCATCAGCCATGGAAGGAACTCATCAGTTTTTTCTGATAATATCACATAGGTACTATTTCATTTGCATGTTTTAAAAGACCAAAGTAATAGCTGTGTGTGGTTAAAAAACAAGTAGCACAGGGCTTCCTTAATTAAGCTTACTTCCCAGAGAAATATTTTACTCTCTGGCCTTCTTTTGAAGGTCTTTGGATGATTGTCATTGTAACTCTAAATAATATAGGTACATTCTTTGTTTTGGTCTCCTGGGATTGCTGTAGCTAAGTTCCATGACTAGGTGGCATAAAACATCAAGAATGTATTATCTCCGGCATCTTAGGCTGCATATTCAAAACCAAGCATCTGCAGAATCATGCACCCTCTGAAGGCTTTGTGGCTTCTTCTAGTTTCTGGAATAGCAGTGATCCCTGGCATTCATTGGCTTGCTCTGTGTGTCTTCATATGGTATTTTCCTTCCTATGAAAGCAGTCAGACTGGATTAAAGCCACTCCATGATCTCATTGTAATTATATCTATGAAGACCCAATTTCCAAATAAAGTCACATTCCCAGGTACTGGGGATTTGAACGTAACTTTTGAGGGTACACAAAAAGCTAATAGCACCACTGTTTCTCAATTTATAAACATCTGTGTTGTTATCCTTTTAAGGTAATGAGGTTTTTCTCTATCTCTTATTCAGCTGTCTCTTCTCCAAGCCTTTCCTCTATGTGGGATGTCCCTCCACTTAAAGGACATTGGGTGCCCTCATTTCTTATTGTATTAACCATAGAGTATGTTCCTTAATTACTCATTAAAACATGAGAAAGTTAGCTTTCTGTCTCCCCTTCCCTTCCCTCCACCCAGCCTCTGTCAGTCAATGCCATGGTTAGTAATACCTGTTCACTCTGTCTCTGTCTCTGCCCGCCTTCCTGATGGTGTTGTGGATTGAATCCAAGGCCTTCACATTGAGCTACATTCCAACCTTCCCCCGCTTTTGTTGAGATAACATTAAGTCACCAAGGCTGAGCTCAAATTCATAGTTCTCCTGCCTCAGCCTCCTAGAGTACAGGATTACAAGCATATGCTACCATGACAGCTCTGAACTATGTAGCTTACTTCAGTAGTTCAGCCACCTGTCATTTGTCCTCAGATGCAGAATCAATCCTTGTCTATAGCTTCTACAGATAGGGTCTAAAGGTTGAAAGCCAGAAGTGTTCTCATTGTTTATTATTGTGACTATGTATACTGGATTATGTTTTCTTTTTATGGAGTCTGATTTATTTTATTTATTTTTTAAAATGTATTTGGTACAGGGTCTTGCTACACAGCTCAGACTTGGAGTGATCCTTTTGTCTCAGCTCAGAGCTAGGATTACAGGCATATGTCACCATGCCTGGTTTCGGTGGCCAGCTTGGCATGGGGATAGCACAGCATGTGGTACCTGGGATTGAACCTGGATCCTTGCCCTTGCCAGGCAAGCACTCAGACCACCGAGGTATCTCTCTGGCCCCAAACTCTGATTTTAAAACTTTTCTTTTTGTAAACTTTGCAGACAAATACAGAGATACTGCTTATTTTTGCCAAATTAGGATATAAAAAATGAGCTATTTACTCTGACAAAGAATATTTAGCACAAAACACAAGAATGACAAAAATCTTTGAATAGGTTAACACAATTTAAAAATTGAATGAATTTAACTTCCTAAAAAAGCCTCACTATTTTCCTGATTTTTCCCATTTGGTAAAAGGCAATGAAAACAGTCTGGAAGGAGATTATTCTGGATCAACCTTGTTTAGTGGAAGTATATTTGATTTTAATAAAATTAGAACATAACTATTAATTACTTTATTCTGTGAATGTTTACATTGTTTAATTAGGACTTGGTAGGGAAGAGGCTCAGGACGAGGGCAGACTTGTATGAGTTGGTTCACCCTATCTTGTGACCCCAACCTATAAATAGCCCCGCATAGTCCTAATTATATAACCCTAGTGCAGGCCAGCTGAGCTATCTCACAAATGTGTGGTGTTGGGCATGAATCTTAAATAGATACATGCATCTCGGTCACCTTTGTATGTGTAGCCCTTGAGTGAGTCACATGTTAATGCTGTGTTAATTCCTTTTTTTTTTTTTCATAAAGTGGTCTGCCTGCACATATTTTATCATCATTTGTAACTAGAATTATTAACTGGTAAAATGTAAGCATTCAATGGATTATGACAGCATTTTTATAGTCTTCTCTATACTAAATGTAAAACAAAATGACTACTGACTCTGTTAATATATTACTTATACAGTAATAGATATGATTAATTAGCAATCATATTCTTGTAACTTGTACACTGTGGTATTACCACTAGTAACTTAGTATATTCCCTTGCCATGTTCAATTGAATTTAGTTCTCAGCATGCTAAAGTTTTAATATGACATTTCATGAAATCCCCAAGTTAGAAAGTTTCTTTCTTTCTTTTGAGGAAGGTAAGAAATACTGACACTTATGCCTGCTTCCAATCTCAGACAATTGTAATGATAATGCCCTTGGAGTATAGTGAGCTTTCCTGGGACCGTATGACTTAAGACATTGTTCAGGCAAATTTCACAAAGTCCCTGAACAGTAGTTACACATTGTCTTCCTGTTTTATACCCAAAGAAACCCAAGATAGACCAAGGTTTTAGGATGTGAGTATAGCAGATTTACGAAGTAAGTCAATTTTACAATGAGAAAAGGAAGTCTAGGCTCTTAAAACCAGATAGTCTATCCTGGATGTCAAATGTCATCCTTCTGAGTCCATATTCTCAACTTCTGGGATTCTACCTTGGGCTGCTCTGATTTATGAAGACCTGAATATTTGGAATAAATCAGATGTGGCTTTCAATTTGAAGCATAAAGCAGTGTGTCCCATGAGATTCTGGTATACAGGAAAATGCAGATAGAGGTGGCACTTGAGCCCTGCAACTCAAACTGGTCCCTGGGGTGAGAAAGGGGGCTGAGAACTGGAGTGTCACCAAACTCAGTCTTCTAAACAATTAGAAGTAATGGTTTACTTTGAGCCCATCTACATGGTCATCTCTGAGGTCTGGTTATAATTTATGTTGCTGGAGAAGGGAACCTGCTTCCCTATACTAATCTGGCCCTGGGTCACTTAGCTCTTTTCCATCTCAGCTGTGCCACTGGAAGAAGGGACATGATGGTGTTGACAATCAGACTCTTCCCTTTTTGTCTATACGTTGTCTTCCAGATGCCCTTAGTAGGAATCATGCTTGCAGTCCCTGCTTTTTTTTTTCTTTTTTAGAGAACCAGGTACAGGTCGAACCTATATTTTGCAGCTTTGCATTCTTTTTTCTCAACATTTGATCTCTGCCTACTTTCCACATAATCTTTAGAAGACCCTTTGCTTGTCTTTATGTTCTCATTAGTGTTTTAGCAATCTACCCATGTGCTGCCAGTGTGGTGCCTTGTGATGACGCGCTTGATCTGATCTGCATTTTAGTTGAAATGTAATGCCCAGTATGAAGAAGTACGGCAGGACCATTGGACGTGGTGTATTTTCCGTAATCCATATTTTGAATACATGTATTAATTTATAGCCATTTGGAAATTTTAAACAATATTAGACTATAAAAACTAACATTGATAATCATGACCCCAACTAAGGGGATTGTCCTCATCAAGGGAAGGGAAGGTAGGATTCCATCTCAGCACATTTGCATTTGTTCAGTCCTTTTATACATGGTCATTGTTAAAAAGCAGCAGAAGCACCAAGCAGGCGTCCCATTTTCTCCCAAGCAAACACTCTCCAGAGCTGGGAGTTTGCACGACATAAAAGGCAACTTTCTCTCATGCTGGAGCCTTCCAAGCAAATGATGACTCCTGAAGGTAGAGACTAAAGAAAAAAGTAACATGAACAAGCTTGCAGTAGATGGAAAAACCAGTGACTTTATATGTATTTCAAGAATGTAAAAAACATAGGTGGGAAATGAATCTTCCTCGATAAGAGAGAAATGCTTAGTAGGGTGGAAAAGAAAAAAAAAAAAAAACATTCAGCAGTTTTTGGAATTGTGCAAGTCCAGAGAGATTTTTTTCCTTTCCTTTTTTTTTTTTTTCTTGGTTAGCTGTTCATAGCCACAAGTATGTATATTATTTCCTTCTTGCCCACAGTTTACTGAGAATCATCTTTCTAATATACAGGGGAATCCCAAATAAAAATCTCATTTTCCTGAAAACAGGCAATTTTGGTGATGAAATTATTCATATCTAGATTGTAAAGGAAATAATCAAATTGTTGTAGCAGGAAGTTTGACTGTCCATCTCATGTTTTTCCCTTACTCCATTAGACTCTAAATAGCTTAGGTTCTTAGAGAGGGACTTTGCCCTGGTCACTGAAGTTTAGAAATAGGATTCAGAAACCTCTCTCATGCCATCTCCAATGATTAGGCTGCCCCTGTCAATGTGATGTAGTGGTAGGATCACAGGACATGTTAACCCTTTTCTGAATGTGGTCGTATATTCTTATATTGGTAATGATTACTAATGGATTTGAATGTGCTTCTTAGCTAAGCATACTGGGACGGTAAACAGCCAACTTCATAACTGGTCAGCACAGTGCCAGATGTTGGTATGGACTGAAGCCCTGGGTGGTATGGACTCAAACTCCAGGGCTTTTCTACTTGAGGACTTCATTGCCTCCTTTTTTTTCATTTGTGGAGAGTCAAGTGTAACAATGTTTTCCTAGTGTTGTGAGCTTTAATGAGTTAATGTGAGTCAAGTGCTTAGGATGATTCCTGGTATATAATAAATGCTGTGTGGGTGGGAGCTGCATAATGAGGAAACAAACCAAACTGTGCATCCTAGGAATAATTTCAGTTACCATTTAAATATGTTTTTGTTTATAGAGTTAGTGTCTGTTGTCTGTACATTCGCTGAAAACAAATTAGGTCTGAAACAGAAGGTACTACGAAGTGATTTATTTTGCCCGCTTTTTCCTTCCTTCCTTCCTTCCTTCCTTCCTTCCTTCCTTCCTTCCCTCCTTCTTTCCTTCCTTCCCTCCCTCCCTCCTTCCCTCCCTCCCTCCTTCCCTTCTTCCCTCCCTCTCTCCCTCCCTCCCTCCTTCCTTCCTCCTTCGCTTCTTTCTTTTTTTCTGCCTGCCTTTTATTTTCTAGATGAGGATTGGATACATTTATCTATACAGAATTTCCCCTAAGTAGAACCTGACCTTATCACATTTACTTGCATATGAGAGGAAGTAAAGTACTATAATTTTAAGTAAGACTTCTTCCACTAAAACAGGAAAGTATATGCAGAAAATGAGGAAAGGGAATTTGGAATGTTAATAACTAAGTGGTATGTTCAGTAGATGCTGACTTTGAATTTGCTTTCAATTAACTTGAAAGCACATTTTATGCTTGATAAACATGACACAAATATTCAAGATTTAGCATGTGATATTTCCTTGTAAGTATTCACTTCATTATTATCCAATAATCTTACTGAA
Source organism: Octomys mimax (assembly GCA_002564305.1). NCBI lineage: Eukaryota > Metazoa > Chordata > Mammalia > Rodentia > Octodontidae > Octomys > Octomys mimax. Next base: position 12,067 of record NDGM011073263.1, read on the forward strand.
TAAGAGCTAGTTGGTATCTTTTTGAGGTACTAGGAAGATTTGTATTTTATATTTTGGGAAAGCAAGATTGGCAGAGATACAAAGTCACCCTTCTGACTTGTTTTGGCTTTATTTTGTAGTTGGTAAACATAAAAATAAAATTTACCATTTAAGATTTACTAACAATTTTTTTATTAACAGTCAAATATAAAATAATCTTTTTAGTGTGAGCCATATTCTTTTTCTTAAGATTATACACTCATTCCCTAGCAAGTGCAAGGGTCTGAGTTCAATCCCCGGTTCTGAAAAAAAAAAGAAAAAGATTATACACTCATGGTTGACTTTTAAATACTAAAATTTAAAACTTCCCTCTCCATCAGTATTGAAACTTTATGATATTGTAAGCCTAGTTTCATGTTAAATATTATAATAAGCAATATAAATCTTCCCGTGCTAGTACTTTATCTAATTTGGTTAGTCATAGATTTTTAGCATTTTCTGTTCATTGGTTTATTGTTATTTATGATATTTTACATGGTCTTTTGGACCACATATTTACTTCAGAAATTCTCCAAAACACCATTTTTGGTGATTAATAATGTCCAAAGTTCTAATAGTGTCCAAAGTACCTAAAAATGAAGTTTAAAATTTTAACTTTGAATAATAGAGCGACAAAAACGAAAAAGAGTACTTTGGTAATTTATACAATGGTCATCCATGGAAAAGTTTCCATTCCTACTGAGACTATAACAGTTTTGAACAATTTATGTCCTTATATATAAAATGAAAATGTACTGCTACCACCACCCTCAATATCATCATATTAGGTAGCCTTCAGCCTACTGTGAATTCCATGAAAAACAAAGTAAGTTAACATTTGACTGGAGAAGCCAATAACTTTTAAAGTTAAATGATCACTCAAGCCATTGCAGATATATATTCGTGATATTCTGTGATACCATACTTTAGTTCTCATTACTTCATTACCTTGATTTGTTTTCATTAATAATAAAAATTCATTATCTTCCCACATGTACAAATGATAGGATATTTTGAATTTTTTTGCCGTGGTGACACCACACTGCTTCAGTAAAAAAGTTCTTAATTTAGTGTATAATTCAGCATGTCATTATCAAGCACTTCCTTGTTGAGGAGGAGTGAAATATATTAGCAGGAGTGTATGTTCTTAGTTCAAATCATGGCCTACAAGCTTTCTTACTATATGTTCTTGAGCTTCTGGTCTATAAAATACTTGATCTAGAGTGGTTGAAGAGTGAGATGCATGTGCAAGACTAGGTAAGACTTTTGGTAAAGTCTTCATTAGCACTAGTGTTGGTTTTCTTTTCCTCTTTCTTCTTTTTTCTTTTTTGGTGGTACCAGAGATCAAACTTGGGACTTTGTGCTTGCCAGGCAAGCACTTACTCCACTGAGCTATCTCCCCAACACCCTTTCTTTTCCTCTTGAGGTTACTGCTGTATTCCACACCCTCAGAGTAGATGGGAGGCAGAGTGACATTCTGTATTGCGATGTCATACGCCAGACCTTTCACCTTGAGCGCCTTGGTTAGCCCTGTTAAATTTGGGGGTTGACCTTTAGTTTATGATTATTTTTATGAGCACTTTGAGGCTGACTTGTGAATCTGTTGATATTGGGAACCAATGAGTTAAGGACTAGAAGAATTATAATATAGCGTAATTTGTGCAGTACCATCCACAATAATATATCATGAAGGAAGGATCAACTGGATTTAGTGACACATTACAAAAGATTAGACATGATTATACATAAATTAGAAACTATTCTAAGGCAGTTTTCCTCAATATTCCCTCTATAAAACTAATTGCTGAGGATAATAGTAACTGTTCATTGAAAAAAGTTTCTGAAAACATACTGGAAAAAGCTAACTTAAATAGGTTGTGCACATTTCCAAAATCTTTAATTTGCTTCTATGCACCATGTTTCTGAAAGTGAGAAATGAAATATAGTAATAGTATGAAGTATTTCCAAAATTTCTTTCATCATGAAAATTTTTTTGCACCCAGGTTCCATTCTGAAAGAGTAGTATTTCATGGGAAATACTCCAGAATGCTGTCCCACTGCTTTAAGCCAGGCATGTGGGAGAATATGGAATGCACTGAGTCAATCCAATGAATATTGGAAAAGTGGTCAGTCACCCTGACTACTTACAAAGTCCTGGGGAGGCTGGAGATAAATAAGATTATAATTAGTCTTTTATGTGGGTCTGGTGGCACTGACCTATAATCTCAGCACTGTAGGAGGCTGAGGTAAGATCACAAGTTTTATTCTAGCTTGAACAACTTAACATCTTAGGTACTGTCTAAAACATAAATAAATAAAGACTGAGAATGCAGCTTAGTGTGCAGGCCTTTGGTTCAATCTCCAGTACTGAAAAAAAAACTATCTTTGCAACAAGTCTGGCAACATACTGTCAAGTGTGGCATTGTCTAGTTGGCTAATAGCTAGGATAACTTGGGAGAGACGGCATCCCACTAGATTATTGATGTGGAATTGGCAAAAACAGTGTCCTAAGGGCATAATCTTAGTTTCTGTCTTGAATGTGTTTATTCTCTGTCCTCTATAAAGCTCTTATAATTATTATCCTGTTCGCCTCAGAGAGATTCTGTGGATAAAATGAATGTACAGTACTCAACCTCAACTGGTTGGAGTTAAGCTTGTTAAAAGTTTCTTTGGAGTACAAAGTCATCCAACCACTACTTTTATACTTGCCTTGAAGTTAAAATACAAGGAGAGGAGCTTCAAAAAACAAACTAAAGGCACAGGCAACCTCCTTCTTTATGAGGGACGTAGTATCTTTGTGTTGGTTGAAGCTGGTAGCGTAGTGTCTGTTTTTATTTTTCATTGATGAAATATGAGCCAGAAGCTTTATGGCAGATATTACTGGGAAGGACCTTTTCTTTTCACTGGTCAGATCTGTGGACTATTTCACTGCCGAATTTTTCTGTCTTTTAGGTCTTTGGAAACATTTTGGCAGATTGAGGAGTTATTTTGCTCATGTTGTGAGTAGCATTTCTTTGACCTTTTGTTATTTACTGAAATAGTCTGGTCTGTTTTCTTTTAAGAGAAGTGAGAAATGAAGGGGAGTCAGTCAGCACATGCTGACTATGATATTGGAAGTCTAAGTTTGGGGCTGCTTGGCTCCACATATTCCTCTAAAGCAAACGGGTCATTGGCCTTATTGTTTCTCATTCGTGTGATTTTTAAGGAGTGTTCTTGAGGATTTTTGTTTTTCTTTCCTCGATAAAGGTAGGAATAGTAACTTATCTAAAGCATTTTATCACATCTCAGAGCACAAACTTCTATGAGTTGTATGACATCTTTGGCATTGTGGATTTTTTGAAGCCTCACCATGTTGAGCAGTGACGTGACTTGCTCCAGGGCAAGACAGTTCAGTACTGGAGAGCTTGGTGACTTAATGACAGGGCATCCTTCAGAGGGCAGCTGTCACCCCTGACTTATTACAACTTTGTAAGTTCAGACAGCAGAGATAATGACACCATCCAAGACATCTTGGGAATCTGAAATCTATAGCTTGGTTTGGACACTGTGGAATCTGCTTAATTGACATACAAATGGAATTCTTTCATCTGATTTACATGAAGATAATCTGTAAGTCCAGAACAAAGCAAAAAATCCTATAGGTTTGAATTAGTAATCCATATCACAGGAGCCCTTCAATAGACACTTAGTTGGTGAGGCTGATAACAGTCCTGTGGCTGTTTATTTCTGATGACACATACCTTGAGGGCTTCACAGTCTGTGTGGCATTTCTATGCCCAAAGATGGCTGAGAAATAAACACAGATTGGGTCACTTAAATTCTTCCAGGGAAAAGTTGCAAAAATGAAGTATAAATTTATTGATATCCCACTATGAAGACTGTGAGAGAAAAGGTTCTAAAGGGTTAATAGGTTCCTGAAAGAGTAGGGAAATTCGTTATAGAAAACAGAACAAATGATGGAAAAATAGAAACCTGTAGGACGTGCAGTTAGCAATGAGAACTTAAGGTGCAGGCTGAAATGGAAACACGCTATAAACAGATGGAGGGAGAGACAACAGCTTTAAGGGAAAACATCTGTCTGCTGGATCTGACATCCAAAAGCTGCATCTGTGGCCTAGGCTCAATCTTGCAATGCTTAAAAAAGGAATGTGAAGGGGCCCAAAGCAGGCTTTGGAAGTTTCTTTTTTTTCCTCGAGATTTTCTGTTAGTTCTGCCCAGAATGTTGCCAGGGACTGATGAACTAATATGGTCCTATTTTTTTTTTTTT
>NDGM011073277.1:0-18667 GCA_002564305.1 Octomys mimax
ACTCATAGTGATTCTCCTATTTTCAGCCTCCCAAGTGCTGGGATTACAGGCACGCACCACCACGCCCAGTCTCAATCACTGTCTCAGCGCAGCCCTGGGGCAGGGCTAGCACGGCACACTGGGATGGAACCCTAACTCCTGCATCTGCCTAAGCAGGTGTTTTAATCTGATGAGCTATCTGGCTGGCTTTCTTTCTTTCTTTCTTTCTTTTGTTCAGGGTCTCACTATGCAGCTCGGACTCATAGTAATCCTCCTGTTTTCTGCCTCCCTGGAGCTAGGATTACAGGTGTGCTCCACCACACCTGGACTCCATTGCTGGCTCAATGTGCTCGGAGCTAGAGCCTGCATGGTATGCAGTTCTAGGGCTCAAACCCTGGCCCCTACACTTACCTAAGCAAGCACTCAGTCCACTGAGCTATCTCGCTGGCCCTTATATTTTAAATTGTATACAAAAACAGATTTAACTTTTCTTTTGTTGTTAAATATAATTTTATATTACAAAATCACTGCCAGTACGTTTTGTTTAGTACAATGTGCAAGCCATTCTAACAAATGCCATAGGCTACGAAGCCTACATGAGATATTTATTTTCTCACTATTCTGAAGGTAAGAAGGCCAAGATCAGTTATGTAGTGTGGTTTTCAGTGAGGTTTCTCTTCATGGCCTGCGGATGGCCAGCAGGGAGACAGGGAGACAGAGCAGAGTCCCATCTAGTATTTCCTCTTCCTAGGACACTAATTCTGTTGTGAGTGTCCTGCATTTATGATCAAGTCTACAGCCAGGGAGATAGCTCAGGCAGAATAAGCATTTGCCTGGCAAGCACAAGGTCCTGAGTTCAATTTCCCATAACACACACACACACACACACACACACACACACACACACAAATACACTTATGATCAAATCTAAACCTAATCAATTCTCCAAATACTGTACCATTACAAAATACCATCACATTACAAACTAGGAATGCAAAATCTCCATTTTGGGTGAGAGGAGATAATTCTGTACACAGTAAATGTTTTGATACTAGAATACCACTTTTATCTGTGTAGGGCTAAAGAAATGTGTTCTAGCAGAAATTTCTATGTACTTCCATCTATGTATCAATGTACATGTGTGTATTTTTACAGTTACATGGAATCTACAACTGAGTGTTAGATCTTCATGGGGAGAAAAAGTTAAAAGATACATGTTAATTTCCCCAAGATATGCACCCTTAACCCTATAGCTGAAAGATGAGAGTAAAGGCAAATTCTCCAAAATCTAAGTGTTATCAGGGTGCAAAATAATCTCATGTATTCAGCGAATCTCAAGGGCAAGTGGTAGCAGCATAGTTTTAATTGATATATTGATTGCAGACTTTATGGAAGTAGTTGTGTAGATTTCATAAAACAATGATTTAAGTGGCAGAAACACACATAAATCAAGTTTGCACTGTTCTACTTTTAGGTAAGTGATAGAAGCCCCATTGACCTCTGTAATTAAAGTGAGGACCTAAATTAATTCACAGCTTCCTCTTTCTTCTGCTTCCTGTAGAAAATTGGAGGGAACTGAGTTCAGTTCATAGGAAGTGCACTCATGGTCATCGTGTGATGATGATTTAAAGAACTCTTTCCTCTTCTGCCCATTTGCTGGCAACTCTGACCTTACTTGCTGCCTCCAAGCCAGCTTTGTCTAATATTTTCTGGAAAGGTTGCTTAAAATAAAAATACCTAGTGCTGGAACTGGGCTGAACAATTGAAGTTCCCACACCTGAGACAAAATGCAAAGGGAAAAAAAAAATGTAAAGGGCACCAAAACCAAAAACTTCAGTAACCAAAGTAAACAAGATTTTCATGCAGTATCTTTAAAAGTAAAACTAATGGAAGAGATGCACATTGAACACAATATTGAATTTTTCCATAAAGACAAGGCGGGAATTACAATAAGCGTTCAGTTCATCAGTGATGCTTTTGCAAACAATTCAGTTCGCAGACAAAAGCTTTTGACAAAATAGTGCTTCTGTTCATAAACTCCCACACTGGGTGACCAACATGACCATGGCCATCTTTCCCCCACACACCCAAGCATGCCTATCTTCTCCAGAGTTGTAAAACAAATTAAGTCCATATGCTGAGGTATCACTGCACTAATTTTTCCTGAGACTTAAGAGTGTAATCTTGTTGAGAACAACACTTTAAAATTTGATAATATGCTCATCATAAATGTGGAGAACTTTTTAGAAATCACCATTAAAATGATTTACCTTGATCGCCGATAGTGTTTTGGCTTCTCCCAACTTACGATTTGCATCCAAAATAAAAGCATAACTGGACCTTGCATTAGTTCTAGACCTGAAGCATTAAGGTGACAGTGGGGAGAAAAGTGGTAAGGGTGAGTGAGCATTTACTATTGTCTCAGGCTTTTTGCTAAGCCCACACAAGAGTCTCTCACATAATGATTGCAAAAGCAATATGGAATACATGTGAATAAAGTGATTAAAGAAGTTGTCTGAAGTCACCCACTTTGTCTGGATCCTCAGCTTCCCTCCTCACTTGCACCCAAACGTTCCCAAACTGAGCTAGGAACAGCAGAGCAGAGAGTGGTCACTAGGATCCAGGAGAAGCTGTCCAGCAGCTCTCTTTAAGCCAAAGCTGCATTTTCTCCTACCAATCTCCATTTCTGAAAAGCCAGTTTTTCCCTATATGTTATGTCTGTCCAGGACCTATCAAAAATTTTCTTCAGAAGGCCATATAGCATTTTCAGCCCTGGGGTGGTTTCTTTTATAGCTGAATGCAGTACAGAATGCTGTGCGTATAGCCAGTGACTGCAAAGTCTATACATAAGTATGACTGTATTCCAATCTGCAAGCCATGTTTGGCCCACGAACCACCATTCTCACTTGAAAAAGCTGCCTGGCAAGCACAAGGTCCTGAGTTCGAGTCCCAGTACATACTTACGTAACACACGTATTTTGTGCCATTTTGTCACATTTTAAAACAAGTGTAGAAGTATAGGTGCTTAAAAAGAATGTTGTGCTCTTGCTATATATTGGAGGAAAATATAGTTATAAATCTGATCTAGATGCAAGGAATCAATGGAGAATTTCTCTGTAACAACAAAGAAAGACACAGATTTGGATCTGGAGACTATGTTCTGGTGTCTTATTTAATACTTGCCTCAGTTTCCCTGGACAAAGTGATGATTGCTTTATCTGGGGTTCCCTGTCCTTAGCTGCCTCATTTTCCTTTCTCATACTTCCAATGATCTTGGCTTGGAAAGATCTTCAGGACTGGCCCCTCCCCACCAAAGGATCAGACACTGCTCCTTCTTTCCGTGTCTGTGGTGCAGCAACATTCTGGGCCCCCTTAGTCACTTTCTTTGGATAACTACTTCTACCCCTGCTCAGTTTTTCCATGCTTTGACTGCAGAGGAGATTAATATGTACCACTGCATTCAACCAGTTTTTATCAAGTCCTTTCAGAAGGTCCATGCCATCCATATGCCACATAGAAGACCTCCACCAGTTGGTCTCCACTGTAGCTATGTTCTTGAGGATGGGCTCAGGTAATAGAATATTCTTGCTAAGATCTCAGAATTGCAGAAGTATGACTTATTAGGGACACTGTGGAGTTGAAACTCAACCAGACACCTTGCTTCTGCCCATATGGCCACTTAAGTGAATCATAGGAGGTGAATTAAATATAGCAGCTTTCAGCATCACTGGGCATTTTCAATAGACACATTGGCCACTGAGGTCCCATTAATTTCGCTGAACCCTCAGACCAAGAGATTCTGAGGAACTCTTATAGCACATGCCCAATTTAACGCCCAAAGTTATCTCAGTTGGACAGAGTTGTCCAACACCACCACCAATGGTGACCCCAAGAATCCCTCTTCATCCCTGAAGCATCTTCTTGTTGCTCCAACACATTTTCCTACCTTCTGTCATGGTCTCACACATCTGTGACTTGTTACCAGCTTATATTGAAGAGGATTTTACCAGGTCTTCTATTTACTTGGTTATTTCACCTGTACACCCTGTATTGGGATCAGTTCTTTTTTTTTAAATTTCAGTCCCTTCCACCATCACCCCAACTCTTTCATCAGCATCTGGTTACTGTAGTAACACAATCATAATCATAGATCACTTTGCTGTTGTTGCTTGTCTTTTTTGATTATTTCGGAGAAAATAACATTAGTTGGAAAGCCTCAATGTTTAAAGCAGAGGAGCTGCAAAGAAGCCACTTTTGCTGCAGCTACTATCTGAATCTCTCAGCACTTTGGTTATTAATCTCAATGCAGAACAGTAGCTTTGGTCTTTTTTCAGATGAGGGTCTGGCTTCTGCAAAAGGCTGCCAGTTGCAGAGACTACCATCCTGTGGTATGCCCCCAAACATCTTATTCGTCTTGATATTTCTTTCACAGAAACACATATGACAGATAAGGAGTCACTAGAGGATGTGTTTGCTTTGTGTCAGACAGATATTAAAACAATAAACTATAGTGCCCTGGGATTCCAGTGCACATACAGCCAGAGAACAAGGCCGAGATGAGATGTTTCTGAAAAGCAGCAAGGCAGTTGTTCCAGGGGAATTCCCTGGAAACACCAAGCCCTGTGATCGCATTGACAGAAAGTATTTTTTAATGCTCACGTTCTCTTAAGAGGATCAACGGGTTGCTGCAGCTTCCCCACTTAATTCCTTGACAGTGCCCACCCTCCTCCAGCTTGACAGTGGTGAGAGAGAAATCCTTCCATAGTTTGAGAAGCTTATGCAGAGAGTTTTTTTAAAGCACTCATCTGCCCTTCTTTTGCTTCCCGAGCCTGCTATGAATTTTAAAAAAAAATTCTACATACAGAGCACTGAGCAGGAAAGTTACAGAGGTCAAATATAAGATCATGCTTCATTCCTGGAATATCAGGGATCACAGCCTGTGAAAAACAACAGGTGTGGGTGTCTAGGAGCCTCAGCTTTGTAAACTGAGCCAAGTCTCTATGGCTCTGCAGAGCTCGGAAAGTGCAGCTGAGAAGAGGGAAGAAAAGCATCTGATTTGGTTAAAATAAATCAAGTACTGTACTGGAGTAGGGATTCTGAGCTTTCCCACATAAAAATGTGTCCACCTACAAAAGGGCTGATTCCTCCTCTTGCTTCATTTCTCTTCAGAAACAAATCTCCTCACTTAGAACAGAGAGGCATAGAAGGAAGTTGAGCTTGCCCCTCAGAGAAGGACAAAAGAGCCTGGGACAGTTCATTCAAACCTGGTAATTTAAACACTTGCTTCACTATGAATGCCAAAAATTCCATTTTCTTAAAACAGGTTTTTATCATTTATCTAAAACACTATCACACCCTCAAGTGATTTATTCCTATTGAAAAATTGGGGACATTGTGAAGAAAGTGCAGTTTCAGTACCAGATGTTGCATATATTAGGTCCATTTCATTGTGTTCTGTTTGTATGCACTGTGGTTCTTGCCACCTCATTGTTTTTCGTGTGTAAGTAAACAAGTAAATATATGAGAACCACTTCTGCAGGTACAACAGGCTATGGGTTTCCACCATCCTTACTCAGTAATTGTTCAAAATATTCAGGGAGCATTTGCAAAAGATTAGTGTTCACTAACGAATTCCAGCCTCCGTTTTTTTATTTCATGAAGTTCTCCTGGTACTATGATGCACTTTAGTGAAAAGAGCTGGACTCCAACAGAATGGGGAGTAAAATACAGCAGTATGCCAGTGATGTGAGCATGTCCAAGTGTCGCAGTGTCAGCTGTCCTGTGTGTCTACTTGCCTGTAGGCATCAAATAAGATCACTGTGTCCAAAGCCTTCAGGCTGCTTGAAGCTTAAGAGCACCACAGAGAAAGACCTACTCTTTCCCTTTTTCTATTAGAAGTTATTTTCCACAGTATTTTTGAAAGTTCAGTAAACAAATCTAGATGGGACAGTTTGTATTACTCCAGTAACTGGACCAGTGGATCCTTTCCTAAAGGTCCTCCCTCAGTCTGTTTTAAACTAGGACTTCAGGAGTTGCAGCTCCTCCACCAAGTAAGTGATGACTAGGTCCAGATGCACCTGTCCTATAGGTTAGCTTTGGGTGTTGACCAAAGGATCAAGGCTCTGTTTTTTGGGTTTCTTTTTTCTTTTCCTTTTTTTTTTTCAGAACCAGGGATTGAACTCGGGCCCTTGTGTTTGCCAGGGAAGGGCTTATTCCACTGAGTCATCTCCCTGGCCCCCAAGGCTCTGTTTTTAAAGTCTAAATGTAGATGCTCAAAAGTAGATAGCCTCAACACCAAGAGACCCCTAGGTGATGGCTTGAAGCTTAATGAACAATGTATCTGCATTGTGTACCCTTGCCCCCACCCCATTCCCCCATCCAGAGTCACTGCCAAGCCCTCTGGGGGGGCCTCAGGTTTAGAAGCTGAAGCAACCAGCCTTAGAGAACCATGGGTAATCTAGCTCAGCATAAGGAAGCTAATTTATCTCACCTGCCCTGTTTCCTACCTGGAGAGGCAATTCACCAAGCTTGCTGTTTGAGCCAGCTGTTAGATAGATCAGGAATGACTTAACAATTGAACCATTACTGTGTATATGCACTCAATAAAGTAATTATTTATGTAAATTATTTGGTTTCTTTTTTCCATGCCTGCCTTGGGGAAAAAGAAACTAAGTTGACATTGGTACAGATTTTGTCAAACTAATAGATGATGGCAAATTGCTTTGTCCAAATTAAAATAGATTTCAGCATTGCAGGTCTTTGTCTATCTTCAGTGTTCTTTAGACAACAGAAAGCATCTTTGCAAATGCCTTCTGCAGTGCTGCCAAGCTAAACAGGCCAAGATTGAGATTCATTCTTGTCTTGCTGAATGAAATGTTATAAATATCTTGCCTGGAGGTTATTGTCAATACCTGTGAGTAGACAAATCACAAATACCTCTTCTGTAGAGGCAAAGCCTGTGACTTGCACAGTCAATAGCCACGTCATTCACTATCTGTCTGTAGGATTAAGCCAACCATTTGTAATGTGGGAGAGAAGAGACAATAGCTGAATTCCAGAGGTAAGAAGGGACCGTGTGGCAGTTAGTGAAAATTAAGGCTGCAATTCTTGTTCAAAGTCACACAGACCTCAAGTGCTCAAGAATATTCCTGTAAACAAGTAATGTGTGCAGGTTCTTGTTGCTGCTTAAATGTATCTTCCTTTAAGGTAGGAACTCTTTTTTCCTGTGAAAATGCCCAGGAAAAACCCCATTGTGTTAATGCACCATAGTTTCCTCTGTATATTTTTTAACTCACTGATTTCTTTTATGGAAAGAAAGTGGAGAGATTTGTTTCAAAACAAGTTGTGACTAAAATGATACTCAATAGTATTAAGAGTTTAATTATCTATGGAAAAAAGCACAGTGCCCCAAAATGTTATGATAGGTTCTTATTCACATTTTCTAAAACTTAGAGATAAGTTCCACGTTCCAGTCTTCCAAATTCAAGATCTCTAATGGAATTTTCTTAAAAGGAGGTCACAGCGATCACGTTTGAATGTAACCTTCACCAACACCATGCTGGTGTCACCCCAGTCACCAATGGTAGCAGAGTCTGTGCCTCCCACCTTTTTGAATTGTATAAGACACCTCTGGCTCACATGCATCCAGATACACAGGGACAGTTTGCCTTTGGACTCTTCTCAGTCACATCGGTCTGTGGTGGTCTCTACGGCCTGCATCCTATTAGCAGAAAGGAGTAGGGCTTTGCCAGGTCTCATGAAAATCTCAGAGCAGACATATATAACAAAGAAATGTACAAACTCCCTTGCCCCCATCCCACCTCCCAGGAGCATTCACTCATTGTCCCCAACAGCAGGGGCATATTGAGATCTCTGTGATACTTGTTACCGGATCACTCTGCAAATGAAGTAAGTACATGATGGAGTAGGGCTGGCTCTCCCAGATGCATTGTGTGCATCAGAGACAGTGTACCAGCTCATTCAGGGAAGAGTAGGGTTATTGGATTAAGGGAGTCCAAGGAGAAGGAGAGAGAGAATTGTAAAAAGCTTCTCCCCCTCACCTGCTGGGAAGGCATTTGAGTTGGCTAATAGATAAGGCCATGGCCTCCAGTTCAGGCTTCCCTGATTCCAATCATTTCCTGAGTGTCTGAGGTAATCTATGCTTTCATTTGCTCCTAGGAGGGTGAAAATAGCGATACTCCTGGTGCATATGGCTTGTGATCAGTAGTGGGTGAATCTATGCATCTGGCAATTAGCTAGTGTTAATAAATAAATGCTAGCTGTTGTTGTGCCACTGAATCTCCTCCATCTGATAGTGGAGCCTTAGAGGCTGGAATTTTGCCAGTCGCTTCCATCACTCCCACTTACCACTGCCTGGGGTTTGGACAGTTGAAGTCCAGGATCCCCTGTTTTAACATCATCAGCAACCCATCATTTTTCTTAGAGCACACAACCTTCAAAGGCAATACTTAGGAGCATCTTCTAAGTGCAAAGACTGCTGGCCCCTTTCCTCTGAAACTAAGCCACTACGGAAATCTAAGTTTATTGGACAATAAAATCAGTCACATTTCAATAATTGCCAAGCACCAGGTCATCTTGCAGATGCTAGAGATACAGTAGTGCCTCAGAAGTTGTCCTCAGGGCATGATGACAGAGAGCTATATAGTGCAGGGGCAATCAAGCCAGGGGCTAAGAGAATACATGGAGAGGGAAGAGCAACAACAGGGTTCCCTGACTGGGATGGTTATGAGTGTCAAGGGCTATGAGGTAAGATTGAAAAGCAAAGCCCCAGGAGGGGGTAATGTTGGAACCAAGATTTGTATTAGGAACCTTTCAGAGATTAGATCAAGGGGAAAAACCTGCCAGAGCACCTGACTGAGATGGAACAGGCTGGAAAAAAATGAACCGTCTTATCCTCCTTCAGACTTATCCTCAAAGTCTAGCTGACATAAAGTTTTAGATCAATAAATTCTGTTTGGCAATCAGGACAGTACAATGTTAGCACCACACCTCTCTTCCCCCCTTCAAAATGTACATTTTTCTCCAAGTTTCAGTTCTTGCCAACTCTTTCAACACATCCTAATCAGACCTGTAACAGCCTAAAAACTTCTGGCTAATTTGGATTTGACTAAAACTTTTGTACCATGACGCTATGTAAAGAGATTCAATTATGGAGCGCAGTGTTTTGTGAGTAACTACCGCCCATAAAAAGTTAATTAATCAGGGCTGTGTCAATTTCCTCGTGCCATGTCAATTTGCTGCAAGGTAATTAATCACTAATCACCCACCAAGCAGCAGGCCGAGGGACAATCCATGAGCCATTTATTGTCTTTCCCCCAAATAAATGGCACAAGCACCCAGGAAGAAGCGCATCTTGCCTTTCACAATATTTTTATCGACACTTTTGCATGTTGTAATAGACGGCAGCCACAAGCAGCTGCAGTTCAATGGAATATGAATATTAAAGAAACAAATGAGCGGAGATTTATAGGACATTGCATTTCTGTTATGTCAGTTTTGAGATTAAACCAAGCAAATGAACAGTGAAAAATTACTCTTCCATGTGGAGAATGGTGATTAGACTTGTACATTAATTAGAAATTTTTGTTTTCCTATTCAATGCATTTCAAATGAGGATGTCCTATAAGGAACTGTTTGTCCAAAATGTAGATTTATTCACTTCTAAACAGCAGTATTTAATATCAACGTTCATTTTTCTACAGAAACAAGAGTCAATCCCAAATGTGGGTTTCAGGGATAAATATATGTGAATATGAGAACTCGAGACTCCATAAATTAAGTGGCTGCTGTGGTTTTTTCATAAATGAAAGGGTGAAATGCTCCTCTCATTGTTTTCCCCACTAACCACAAAATTACTGGATTAAGAAAAATAAAGGCTGGAGACAGTGAGATAGCTTCGCTGTCTAAAAGGCCTGCTTAGGCAAATGTAGGCAGGCGCAGGGGACCACAGTTCAATCCCAAGCACCACATGCTGTGCCAGCCCCACCCTCAGGGCAGGTTGAGCCAGCCCCCAGCCCCCCCCCAAAAAGAAAAATAAAGGCCTTTTCATTTTTGTTTTGATCTAAACTTAATATCCCCATCATATTAAAATTTCAAATTAATGCCATTTAAAATGTGACCAATACACATTCGCACTCAGTTAGAAACCAGTCTGGCATTCTTTGACTTGAGATCTATTTCAAAAGGAGAAGGAAATATTTTTGCCACCTGAAAAGAAGACCCGATTTTTTTTGACTGTTCATCGTGATGTTAATCACGGGTGCTGTCCTCCAAGACCGCTGCTCCAGGAGCTTCGGCTGCCTGCTTGTCTTGCCTTGGTGTGTAACCTATTACGCCGTTTCTTAATTTATGGTCCAGCACACAGAATGGGAGTTCCCCTAAGGGGAATCCGGCCAGGCCCTAAACCTGCTGGTGAAAGCCTATCCACACTCCTAGAACTGCGTAAGTGTATGTTTCTTCCCATAAATTTCCCACAGAACAATTCAACCCCAGATTAACATGTACGTACTTCTATCTCCAAACCTACAAGGGGAAGGGAAAGGTAGCATTAGGCAGCCGTGGGAGGGGAGGCATGAGACAAAGAGCCGCCATCCACCCTGATGGCGCACCTTTACCAGGGCATCTGGCAGTCTCCTGCAAATTCACACCAGCGCACCAATGCAGAGAATAATTGCCCATTAAAGCGGTTGTATATTTTTATGGCTTTGATGCAGAATCTGCCCCCCTGTGGGGTTTTGCATCTGCTATTCTTCCATCTCTCCCCGAGCTCTAAAACTTTAATATGCAGTTTATAACCCTCAAGTATTTTCTACTGGTTTTGTGCTTCTTCTCCTGGGATTTCTAGGCTGGTGAAATGATCTCATTTGTGTTTATTTTCGAAGGTAAGCACCATGTACATAAAAGCGACAGAGGGGGAGGAGCCGCACGAGTCACTGTAAATACACTGAAGCCAGAACTCATGGGAAGTGGGGGCCGTGTGTTCGAGGGCAAGTCGGGCAGCGAGCAATTGACGCTTTGGTAAACGGCGGATTTGGCTGGTTGATCCAGCCACACACCTCTCATTTAAGTGTTGATCTGCCTCAATGCTTGAGCACGTCACAGCGTGCCTCTTGTTATACCCTACAGCTTCCCTGAGTCACACAGCACAGGATTCCTTCACTAAAATGTGGGGTTACTCCCCTAACCTCCTCCAGATATGCTTTGGCACAAATGCAGCTGCAGGGGGGTGAAAATAGATGGGCTGGGAATACTGATGCATTGACAAGATATACAAGTGGTGTTTTCTCCAAAAGCCCCTGCCCTGTTTTCTTTAAGAAGAATTCATTTCTGGCTTATGAGCTTAAATCCAATTTCCATTGCGGTGGTGCCACATTTTTCACTTTGATTCATGCTGGATAAGGTTTAAGAGGAAACCTTTGGGTTTTCTCTCCCTTGTCTCCTTCATGCCAGGAACGAGAGATTTATGCTCTGTCCACAGATCAGCTTGCCTGCCTTCCATTTCCCCCCATTGGACGTCTGTTTACAAGTTTATTAACCTGAAGTTCAACCCAGAAAAGAATCAGGCGCTTGTACTGGGGTTCAGGAATGCCTATGGTCTGGGACTTTTCTCATTTCAACATTGTTCTTTAATTAAGAGGTATTTATAAATATTGGACAAGGTGACAGTTTTATGGCATGTATTTTAATATTGATTTACTCCATTCTAGAAATGTGAGTTTCCACTTGGCATTTTTCATTGGATTTATTAAACATTTATTGCCCACGAATTATATCCAAACTCCTGAACAGGGATGGGGAGAGATGGCAAGGTTCTTTTAATCTAACAATAGTGTCATGCCATCAACTAACCATATAATTAAGATTTTTTTATATATAGCGAAAGGATAAAAGAATTTTAGTCTTATTTAATCTGTATCTGAGTCATCTGTCCAGATGATTGCTTCAAATAAACTTTTAACTATGTTCTAGCATCTATAAGTCACCCCAACCAGTAGAAAAGTAAGAAAACTAGTCACTCTTGCTATCCCAGGTAAAGTCTAAAGCAAGTCTGATGAACAGTTATGGGTTTTGACCACTTCTCTCAGTGTCATAAGAACACAGCCAAGCTGCTCTAGACCAGGTACCATAGGAAAAAAATTCTCTATCATTAGAGAAGCTGAGGAACACAGAAGGCACAGGTACAAATCAGAGGAGTTTGGGATTACACTGGTTGTTATTTTCTGTATTATTTGTGCATATAGTGTTCAAGGAATGGTTATTGCTGAGGGAGCGATGTGACTTCAAACCTTTTGATAAGTACTATAAGTCTGAAGGATTTTTCTCAGAGCAAGTAAAATTTCCAAACCCTGCCAACTATGCTGCAGTAAAAGTGAATTTAAAAGAAATAAGGCTTCTGAAAATTTCAAGTGCAATGCATCTGTTCGAACACTGTCTTCTTCCACTGGAATCACTGTGTCCTATGTTTAGCTGTATTTTCTGGACAAACATAGCGCTGATTTTTCTAGAGACCTTGACCATGCCCCAGTTGCGCAGTGTGCATGGTGTTTATCTGCAGCCACTGTGTGCCTTGGACTGTGTGATGAATGGTGAACAGCAGAACACAGAGTAGAGGATGCCACTGTGCTACAAGGACAGACGTGGACATTGGTTAACCACTGGTAGAGTGACCAGGCACAGTGGTAGGTACTGCAGACCTGTGGGATGCCAGATGCTCCTCTAAGTCTCCCAGAGGAACAGATGGAGTGTCCTGTGACAAGGTCTTGCTAAAGTACGAAATTTTCCAGGCTGAAGGGATCACAGGCCCATAGTACCACGTCCTTCTTGAGATACTTGATTTTTTTACATGCACTGCAGAGAATCAGAGAAGTCTTCTTCAAGGTGAAATTTGAAGGGAAAAAAATGGAAAAACAGTATGAAATTAATGGAAGGAGGGAGGGGGGAATGGAGAAATGAAAAAAAATGATAGAGCAAAAGAAGGAAGAAAAAATAAGGGAAGGACAGAAAAAAAGCTCATTGATCAGAATGCCTAACCAGAGACTGACTGTAAAGGGCCCCTGGGCCAGGTCTAGACTAACAACAAGAGAGAGCTAAGGAAAGGGACTTGGCCTTCCTGAAGGCAATATCTGAGCCAGGAGCTGCTCCCCTGGTTCTCCTCCACTTGCAGGAACCCAGAGAGGCTGGCATGAGGCGTTCTAAGCCCCTCACCCTGCAGGAGTCAGACATTTTCTTGCCTGGAATAAAGAGGCACAAATAGATTCCTGGTCTCCCCGAATCGGAGCAGCATTCGCTCCCCTTGCTCTGCTGCTGAGCTTCTGTTTCATGTTCTATCTCAACATCTAAATCCTCCAAGAAGGACTGTAAAACCGGCTTGTCGCTGAGAGGAATCTTGTCTCACTCACACAGCTCCGCAGCCAGCGATAATGAATAGGTCAGCATAATTACCGCACATCCTAACACAGGCAGCCAGCTGTTCTGCCAGATTGTGCGTCCTTCATTTCTTTTATTTCAAAATCCAGGGTGCTCCTAGGAAAACTTAATATTTGAACTGTGGCAAAAGAGAGTTGGAGTCAAGCCCTTTCCACTCATTTCCCCCGCCCCCCGTCTTGCAGCAAGCTTCTCCTGCCCCATTCCTGCTGGTCTCTGATGGTGTTGAGATTCACTCATTTTCTCTATTGAAACTCACATCTCGCCAACATGTGAGTGGAAATGCTGTCCAAGAAAGTCAGGTGCTGGGGGCTGGCAAGGAGTGCTGGCTCTAACTGCACGACTTGTCTTTAACAACAATAATAAAAAGTTAAAAATAACCTTTATGGTCTTCCCGGATACAGATAGAAGAATGCAATCATGGTGGCCTGGATGTGTGATCCTAGGGTTTGGCCAATGTTGCAGGAAAAAGTTGCAGTAGAATCCACTCACCACTCAAGAGCACAAAGAATATCAGATCATCATACCCAGGTGGCTGTTCATGAAGTTCAAGGGGTTTTTTTTGTTTGTTTTTGTTTTTGTTTTTGTTTTTTTCCATTCTAGAAGTGGTATGTTGTTGAGAATGGCTTTCATGGGAAACTTTCTCTCTCTCTCTCTTCTCTCTCTCTCTCTCTGTCTCTCTGTCTCTCTCTCTCCCCCCTCTCCCCCTCTCTCTCTTATCTCTCTCTCCTCTCTCCCCTTCCTCCCTCCTTCTCTCCCTTCCTTCTCTTCCTCTCCTCCCACCTCTTCCTCTTCCCCAATCCCCATGCCCAAGGAGGCACAAATTTCTCTCCATTCACACACCCATGTTCACTCTCAACCTCCTGGGGAGCACCTACTGATTCCTGATTTCTTAGCACACTCTTTTTCCTTCCAATGTCTTCCTTTCGGCCAGTTTTTGTCTTTTCCCCAGCCAAAGTTTGGCCTGTATATAAGTGTGCATGAGTGGGACCCTGAAAGAGCTGGGAAGAGTCACAATAGGGTGGTTCTATGCTTGAAGGCAACAGTGGGAGGGGCCAAGTGATCTCTCTTGGCTCTGTGGACACAGGGGAAGAGCATTTTTGCACAGTATGAGCTGCAGCACTCTGTGAGTTTAGGTGTCCTGCAGAAGGTAGAGCTTTCCTCACTGAAGGCTGCCTGAGATGTCACTGGAACACTCCTAGGACAATAGCTTCCCAAATACTCTCTCCAGGAAAGCAGGTCGGTGCAGGATGTGGTATGGGAATCACTACCTGCTGCTATGTGAGCTGGGAGAGGCATGGTGAGAAAAGTGAGGGCTGTACCCAGAGGATCCAGGAGGCAGCCCCAGAACTGGCTCTTGCACCCACCTGAGGAGTTTCACTGGGGCGCCACGGGAATAGGGTGCTCCTGTGTAGAAGCCTTTGAATGAAGTTTCAGAGGTCTCAAGGACTGTCATGCTCAAGTCCTCTCTTAACCTCGCACCACCTTTTAGCAACTTCTTCCAGGAAAGGAGTCCCAAGAGCTTATTGTCACATTTCTCTGTCTGTGTTTAGGGTGCTTGTGTTTTGTTTTACTTTTTGTTTTCTTTTTTTATTCTGGGACCGGATCTCACTACATTGCTACATTGCTTAGGTTGGACTCAAACTTTTAACTGTCCTGCTTCAGCCTCTAAGCGTGTTGGGTTATAGGTGTGTCCCACCATGCCTGGCTGTGTATGCTTTTGAAAGCTGCATAGGAGGCTGAGGAGATTTTGGCACGTCATTATCCATCTATGCTAGGGAGACACAAGTGGTATGCACACTCAGGACATAATTCCACATACTCATGCTGGTAGGTATATATCAATTAAAAGCTTCTGACAGGTCATATATAGCATAATGGAAAATATGGGAAATGTTTTATTTTTATTTTTATTTTTTTGGCGGAACTGGGGATTGAACTCAAGACCCTTGCACTTGCCAGGGAAGCACTTATTCTACTGAGTCATCTCCCCAGCCCAGGAAATGTTTTAAAATGGGATAAAAGGAAAGCTATAAATAAAAGGTGAACTCTTACTTACGTGTTTCAGCCCCAAAGATAATTACTAGCATGTGGAAGTATGTTTATAAATGTCTTTACAAATATGCACATGTATGTATATGCACAGAGATACTAGTATATATATATATATATATGGATGCACATGTTCGTAAGCACAGTTACACTTATAGATGCACATGCATGTGCACAAATGTGTACTGCACACTCAGAAGCAGGTATATGCATAAGGAAATGCATATACAGATACACATATGTACAGTGAGAGCTACTATGCTTACACTTCACCATCTATCTTTCTTACAATGCAAGTTTATGCTGTGAGTCTGTCTCATGGGAGTAAGAAATCCCTGTAAATGTTTGTCATTGGCCACATTCTTGTGGGTAGAGGGACCACTGTCCTCACTCCTCCTCCCCGGAATTTTTCTTTGACCTCAGCTCTGCTGTCTGCTTTTTGTCTCAGAATCCTTGGGGTGGAGACTTGCCTTGCCTCTGACGGGACGAGAGTCCAGAAGATAGTCCCCTCGAGGGCACTGTACACAGGCGCATACATCACAGTTCTCACAGGACTCTCTCCTCTTTCCCACAGTGCCCGGCTTCCCGTATCCAGCTGCCACTGCAGCAGCCGCCTATCGAGGGGCGCACCTGCGAGGCCGTGGCCGCGCTGTGTACAACACCTTCCGGGCCGCGGCGCCCCCGCCCCCGATCCCGGCTTATGGAGGGTAAGTGGGCTGCCTGGCACGAACCCCCACCGCACTTCAGGCACGGAGTGTTTGCACGCATGATGATCTTGACCGAACCCCTCCTCCCCAGAACCACCCCAGCATGCAGCCCGACGCGCGCCTGCAGCGAAGCACCTTGCAAAGAGTATTGAAAAATGAGAGTAATTTGTCCTGTCATGGTTGGTGCCTTTAAGCATTCTACATGTCACATGGTGTTATGTAAATTCTCTTTGAGACTGAATGCTGGAGAACAGAGAAATGGTTACAGCCAAAGATGTATTTCTGATGATTGCAAACATCTGCTTATTAAGGAGGTTGGACCACTTTTACCCCTTGAATTCAAAGGGACTTGAGGGTTTTCATACATAAAAATCACTGGGGTGGTCTTGCTCCCCTCCCCAAATGCATCTTGTGCTCCCAGGTTTTATGAGCCTTTGCCTGAGAAAATTAGGTGTTGAGTCAAATGTAAACATTTGAGAGTTTGATGAAATTGGAATTAATCTGCCTTTTAGTTGCATTTTCCAAAGTAGCATGAGCTTCCTTTCTTCTCTGTTAGGAAAACGCAAATTGATTTGTCCCCTAATGTGCGCTGGGTCCCTTTGTGCATGGGCTTTGATATTGCCAAGTGTCTATCAAAGAATGGTGGCCAGTTCTGAGGGGGAAAAAGATACTGATTTAATGGAGAAAATCTTGTTATGCTACTAAATTTCTTGCACCTCTGGGTTCAGGAGAGAGATATATCTCTAAGATAGTAGAGATAGTAGATAAGGGTACTTTTTTGAAGCCTAAGAACAATTTTGGTGGCTGTTGTAGGAAATGAGAAGCACCAGTAACAGCTAGCGGGTACAGTCCAGAGACACTACTGAGCACCCCGGAATTCACAGGACAGTCCCTCCAACACAGAGACCACAGAGTTACCAGGCTGCTGGGGAGTAACTTAGCGTTTGGAAAATTCAGTTCTCCCCAAGAAAGCCTGGTTCACATGAGGGCTCCCTGCCCAGTGACTTGCTTGCCGGTCTGTGGAGAGAGTATGGTTGTAAAATGGGTTAAATGCATTTTCTTAAAAGCTTTGTTGCCTATAAATGTTTTAGGGAATCTGAATTAGCCTAGACCATCTCTAACATACTGAGGACAAAGGGAAATAAGCTTGTTTTCATTATTTATTCATATAGCACCCATTCCTAAATAGAGCATTTGAAGTGTTTCAAAAATAAACATGATGAAGCAACAATGAGAGTACAGAGAAATGAAACTAGATGAAATCATCA
This sequence comes from Octomys mimax, assembly GCA_002564305.1. Lineage (NCBI taxonomy): Eukaryota > Metazoa > Chordata > Mammalia > Rodentia > Octodontidae > Octomys > Octomys mimax. Next base: position 17,450 of record NDGM011073277.1, read on the forward strand.
GGAAAAGATGATTAAGGCAAAGGAATAAGACAATGCCCATGAGCTTTCATGTATGGAGTTTGGGTTGGCTGTGAGCTTCTTAGTGGAGAAAATAACAGCACATGCATTGTAGATAATAGGAAACAAAGACTACAATGGCCCTGAATTTTCTTTGCCCCCACAAAATGTGTCACTATGCCCTGAGCCTTATGTATCTGACCATGTGATATATGAAATTATTGATTACATAATCTTTATCTCAGCCCCCAGAATATTGAGCCCATTTTATTTTTTTGAGCCCATTTTATAGATCCACAAGTGCAGAAATAAAGATTTGTGATTCCCCAAGTCACACCAGAAGTTATGAAAGGAAAAGCCTAAGTTACTCTCTTGGCTCATGTAAATTACTAAAAGCAAGATTCATATGCCATAAATGCAAAATTGCACGTATATACCATATTATTTTGTCTCAAAATTGATGTCTTATCTAGGAGCACAGTAATTGTAGTTTTTCTGTCACATATATATACACTCAGTACTTGAGTACTGTACAGAACAGAAAAATAATAAAGTAAAATTATATAGCTTATCCTCTCATGAACAATTTATAAAAATCTCAACATAATACACCTGCTATAAAATTGAAATTTACTAACTTATAATGAATGTGCTCTTCACTGGGAATAACCATGCTTAACTAATTAATGCTGCCTCCACCAGGGAGACGCACAACCATTTCTAAAAGGTATGAAGTGCATCTGAAGCTGCTTAGCATAGGAGGCAATCATAATATTCCAGTATTATTCCTCATCAGTTTGGTTAAAATGGTGCATTATGCCTCTTTGCTGATAGTAGTAAGGATGAAATTGCACATGATACTTAGAAGATAGAATTCTCAACAGACTTCTAGAAGAGGGGCAGATGGACTGGTGTTGCGGGGACCCTGGTGTGCAAAAGTCTGAAATAACAAGGTGATGGCCCAAAAAAGAAAATTCAGCTGATCTAGAGTGTGTGGATTTCTAGTCCTTTGGTGCAAGATTTGTGTGTTCACTGACATCTTTACTTCAGAGCAGTTCAGCTCAACATCCCATACTCAGGACCTATCACACTTTGAGCTCTGCTGTACACTAAGGATAAAGAGACCAATAGAATTTTTTTCTGGTTGGTGCAGGAAGAACACATATGCAAAAAAAAGATTTTTTTTTTAATGTGATAAGTGATACTGTAGGGTATGAGCAC
>NDGM011073283.1:0-12886 GCA_002564305.1 Octomys mimax
CAAATTAGTAGGACAGTTTCAATAATTAACACATTGCATACTGTCTTCCTAGTGGTTATTTGCATAATAATTATTTTAAATGTATCTCCTTTCCCCTTTCTCTATCCATATATATATTTTTCCCATGAGATTATTATTGAGCTCAACAATTCCTATTACCTAATGGCATTTTAACAACACGGGACAACATGTAACTCACATGTTTCTACTTACACTGGAATAAACATGAACTGCCAGTCATATAAAAGTATAGAACACAAAGTTATATACAGTACCTACTGTTTGAAATTGGTAATAAGAAATTACTATGCTACTAGGCTTTGTAGTCATTGTACTATTTATCACTTCAGAATATACTAGCTTACTTATGGAAACATTTACTGTAAAACAGTTCTCCCTATCATGCCTTCTGCCGCCTCACACAACTTTTGTTCTGTGTACATCACAACTGCATCCTTTTCTCTTATCCTTCATTTAATCTCATATTTGTACAAGTATACACTGTGACAGTCCCACCTCAGATGTGTCATCCACTGATCTATTCCTCTGAGTACATCTGTGTCAAGTAGCAAGTGACTGTATGTTCACACTCACACACAGGCACCCATATATATACAACAGGCCAACACAGTGGATGAGATTTTGAAACAATATGTCCCATCAGTTTTGTTTCATTAGAAAACAAGGATTAATAAAGTAGGTAGTTTTAATGGCATTTTGTGCCACGCTCTTTCTCCATCACCCTTCTTTTGCTGTGGAAATCTAGGATACAAGTAAGCGGTCTATCTTACATCTATGGAGGAGTGTATGACGTGACTTTAACCGGGATACGCAGGCAGAAGTCCATGTGGAGAATTTATGCCTATAAATCTATCTTAGAGAAAAGCCTTTCCTCTTCCTACCTATATGCTTAAAAGTGACTGAAAGTCTGAGGACAAAAGCAGCCTGAGAAGCCAAGCAAATAAGAGAGTGAATGCACCAGCACAATGGCTTTATGTAGCATGGCCCACTCACCTTCACATCTGGAAAAACTGAATGAAAGTCACTGTGGCCAGGATTTTGGCTTGCTTTAGACAAATGCATTCTTAAAGAACACAGTAATGTGTATTAATGGCTTCATGTATGTCTATCCAACTGGCGGTATAACAAATATCTATTGTATTCAGCTGTGAATTTATTTCCTTATAGACAATTTAGTAAAACCATAATTTTTACAAATGTAAGTATTCAATATCCAAGAGTAACTTATGATACGTTTAACTATTTCCTCCATAGTAAGGCAGGGCAACACTTAGCAAATGGCTTTCAAAGACTTTCAGCTACAGCTGGGATGGAAGAACCCTGCCCTTCCAGGCAGGCCAGCAATCAGCCCAGTCACAGCCACCAAGTATACTGAGAAGGTCCATCTGTCCATAAATACAAGGAGTAGTAGAGCAACTCTAAAACATAAGACTATCTGTAGGCTCTGTATTTTTCACAAATTTACATATTTTAAATTATGTACAAAGCTGCACTAAGTCGGATTTGTTTTCAGTAGATTATTCAAAATGGAAAACATTTTTGTCAGTATGATATACGAACCTAAAGGTGTTTCTATGGGCAAGTTACAATAAAAATCAAAAGAGGAAGAAAAAGAAGTAATTTAAAATCAGCTGGATTTGAAAGACTAATATACTTTAGTCAAGAATTTGAACACAATTGTTTCTAAAAGAAGGTTAAATTAACCTAGTAGCCCAAATTTCCCACAATTCTAGTATCTTACTTTCCTTGGGGCACAAAAAGAAACTCAATTCACAGGGGCAGGAGGGAATCCCCATTCATAAGGACCCTGGTTCTTCCATGGCCACTGCCTCTATGGGAGTGTCTCCAATACTTTCTGCCATCAGTTTCATTCCTATGTATTCAACAACACAGACAGACCACAACAGAATCTTGTGTTCCTCTTCTGGTGATAGGATGTGCTTGCCTGCAGCTTTGACCTACAGGAATAAAGCTGGCAGGGCTAGCCTCAGGGCACAACTGCAGTCCCTCTGCCCCATTTGGTCTCTATGCTTGGCAAATTACCTATTTCTTTGCCAAGTTACAATCACCTTATGTATGAAATTTTTCTGCCAAAATTTAATGATTTCCACAGATGGTCTCATTTAAACATCTATGGTGTTTATCTACATATGACTACAGTTCTAGGCATGTTTCTTTCACTTATACTCTTAATTACTTGCCCTCTCTCATGAGCTACAATCTTCATGGAACAGAAGTTTAATGCTTAGAAAGTAAGCCATGCCCTCCTCTAGATATTATCTAATGTCTTAATATTTCTTGTATATGATTCTACATTTTGTTCAAACATGAGAAATGGATATGTCTTCCTAAAGTAGATACTTGGAACACCCTTTAGCTAAGCATATGATGGGCACAAAACATGTCTGTTTCCTATAATAACTGTACTAAATATGAAAATAAGCACATCTATCTTTTGGGATTTTCACAATGATTTTTTTAAACAATATATAATCTAGAAACTCAAGGTTAAGAAATACTCATATTTGAGTGCCTGTTTTGGCGGAGCACAGCGTCTGGGGTTTGATTCCTTGCCTGGTGTCGCCACCCCCCATCCCCCAGGCGAGCTGAGATGGCGATTGAGACTGGGTGTGGTGGCACAAGCCTGTTATGCCAGCACTTGGGAGGCAGAAAACAGGAGAATCACTACGAGTCTGATCTACGTAGTAAGACCTTGTACACCCTGTAGACTATTTCCTAAATTCATTAAAGAAAGAAAGAAAGAAAGAAAGAAAAACTCATATTTGAAATCTTAAAACAACAAGGTTTTCTACAGAGTTGTGGGTGTTTTGTTTGTTTTCCAATTTAACTATTCCTGAGAAATCTCCTCTAGTAGTATAAGTTTCTGAATAGTAAAGGAAAAACAATCATTGTGACTAATTAGCAGAAGAAGAAACACATCTTAGATGCAATGATTACTAGAGATTCCAGTGAGCTACACGTGCCCATATGCCCACTCTCTGTACCTAAGGAGCACATGAGAAGGAAAAAAGAGTTATTTTAGGGAAAACTGACAGCCTATATTCTATGATTTCCCTGAAGGACTACAAGAGATACAGTTTTATATTTCTATTGAAAGTGAACACTTCATTCTTGTACATTTTTCCTGTAAACACACCTAAGGCTGAAAGGACTATCATGATCTGGGCCTCTTTAATTCACACGTCATGGACCTATCTTGGAAAGATGAAGGGAATTTTTATTTCCAAGAGTTAAACATGTGTAGTGGAAAACATGCCGAAAGCGACAGCAGCAGCCTTCCAGCCAGATCACTGCTGTCCTCGGTCACCTCTCGCTTTTCTTTCCAGTTTCTTCATACTGTATATACTTGAACTTGTCTATCCCAATCTGACTTTATGGTTTTTTTGTTTTGTTTTGTTTTGTTCTGTTTTTTGTATTTTTATGGAAGGCTCTATAGGGTGTCCAGGGTCTCATTACTAGATTGGACTGGTAGTGATCTGCCCATTCACAGCCTCCCAAGAGCTGGGATTACAGGTGCATGCCACCCTGCCCAATCTCAACTGACATCTCAGGCCCGGGATTCAACCCCCTGAACCCTGTGCCTGTTTGTAGATGCTTTAATCCACGGAGCTATTTGGCTGGCCCTGAATTTATGGTTTAAAAACAATGAAATGCCTTTTACCTCATAAGCAGAATATCAGTGTAACATGTTGAGAAAAAATTTATGGCTTTAGAATCAAATAAATCATAGTTCAAGAAAGGCCCAAGTGATTCTTTAGCTGTGTGACCTTGAGCAAGTTACTGAAGTTCTCTGAGCTTCTTACCTCACTTGAAGCTTAGGGCAACATGAACATCATCTCTCTTAATCCCACTTAAAGCTCAGAAAAGTACCCAGTAAAGAGCACTCTCTACAGGACTTGGCACATAATTAATGATCAACAGTTTCTTGAAATGGCCAAGATTAATTCAAGTTGAATTGATGCTAGTTACCACTATCATATTATATACTTGGAATGTATGAAAACTTAATTATTGTTAATCACAACCATGATAAAATATCATGCATTTTGGAATTGCATAGCATTGTCTTAATTCTAAAATGTAAAAAAGCAGAGAAGTATAAAACCACATTGAGGTACAGATATGCCTCAGTGAGATTATCTATGCTACTCTTCATGCTATTATAAATCTTTATGTCATTTTCCATTTCATGTACAAGTGTACACAACATCTAAGGTTAAAATGATTTAGAACCTCATCTAAATTTACTTTAACAGTTAAATGTAGAATTCAAAAGAAAACACTAACCAAAATACCTCCATGCTATCATGCAGTAGAACCTATCAATTTCTAAAATAAAAGAAAATCAATTCGATCCCAGGTCTAGTTCCAGATCTTGATTTATTGAGTTGAGCCATGTTAATTATAATTTAGGAAAATGGCAGCTATAAAGTAACAAAAAGTATTTTTAATTTTCCAGTGTTCTAACATCTGTGACCCGAACCTTCCTGTCCTTATTTTCTTTCCAGCTCTAGTAAATAAAATAGGGGACTTCGTCTATGTCTGACTATGGAAACTCCAATACCTAGAAGAATTCAGGGAGGATTAGATGATCTATAAGTTAACTGTTGAATAGATAAATGATGCATGAGATTTAATGAATCAGATTTAATTTAACAGATGAATATAATAGAAGTTTTCTTTACTCCCTGCAAATTCCTGAAAAATACCAATTACCCAAACATTTTCTTCTGTAACCTACCTTGGAATATTCTTATCCAAGCCAAGATATAAATGTCCCCAATCTGCTCCAACCCCTCTAATATCCTTAGCACTGTCAGTTTACTCTCCTTGCTAGCTGTTTCATCCATCTTTTCACCTCTTTTTCTTTTCTGCTGTTTATCAAACCCATCCTGCACTGGGAGATGTGGGATGAGCCATCGGGTGTTCCTGAGCAAGAGGGCCTCCTATGCCTCTCTCCAAGGTAGAAACACTAGGAGGGAATCTGACCATGGTGATCACCCAATCAGAATTCTCCAAAGCTTCCCATTGCCTAAAAAACTGCCTTTCTGTCTTAATTGCCCATTAGAAATACCTACAAAAGCTTTAATAATTCTGTGTATGGGTTTTCTTCTAAACTAATCACATCACCCTAAGTGGTTCTGAGAACCACTGATCTACAGCATATAATCTAAACCTTTGAGCACTGTAACAAATCCTTTCACGACTGGATTCTATGTGTGGCTTTGATTCCTCATTTCTCTTCCAGGCAGATGCATTCAAATCAAAACTACTACTCTCTATCATACTCCTGCCAGTGTATCCTTCCTCACCTGGCAACACCCCAATGCATTACTTTAAGTTTCAAAGAAGCTCTGCATTTACCAGTTTTCCTTGGTCACTGCTTTCTGCTGTGTATCCTATAATTTTCTCCAGGACAGCAGCCAGCTCAAGCAGTGGGCATGGAAATATTGATTGACAATGGCTAGATAAAATCAATTCTGAAGGATTGATTGATGGATGGATGGATTGATTTATTTTTAATGGAAAAAGCCAGCCCTGCATGATGGCACACGCCTGTAATCCCAACACTCAGAGACTGAGACAGGAACATAACAAGCCTGGACAACTTAGCAACTCAGTGAGACCTTGTATCAAAACAATACAAATTAAAAAAGATTGAAAGATTGGAGATGCAGTTCAGTATGAAAGCCCAGGGTTCAATATTTCCAAAATAAAAATACAAAAAAAGAAATGTGTATGAACACAAAAATTTTAAAAGGCATTATTTCTTAAGTAACCACACAGAATATTCTCATCATTTTGGAGCCCCAAGTCAACAAGTCATCATTAGAGCCACCAGTGGAAGCATTCTGCCTGAGCTGTAAGAACTTGTACTACGCATTATGCAAATGCAATGCAAACAGCTAGAACACCTTACATCTTCAATAAGTAAAAAAAAAGTGTAAGATGTTTTAAAATACAGTTTGACCTTTTACAAAATAAAATGATATCTGGAATCTAAAAATTAGACCACGGGAAAGCATAAGACTGTGAGTACTGATTCTATGTTAATTGTCTTAAAGTTTGGTTCCTGCCATTTTGGAACAAATGAGTTATAGACAATAGCAGAAATGCAGAAGTGTTCGTTACTCTCCTAGAACTCCCCACAAAGCAAACATTTTAAAAAATCAATTAAATGGGCATATAAATATACAACCTAATTTTTAATACATAAACTCAAGAGTCATATTAAAGTTACTTAGAACATTTTAAACAATTTTTATGCTGTGGGCATCACCTGTAAAAGATTCTGATCTAATGCCTCAGAGCTGAGTCCAACGCCAGAATTTCTTTTAAGTCTCCCAGGGAATGACACCGTGCAGTTAGCATTAAGCATCACTGAATCAGCACTTTCCCTACTACAGTGAAGAAGAACAACCTGTGGCAAAAGAAACAAAACCTTCAAACCTTTCCATCAACATTTTCCCATTCCTATGGGCAAGAGGATGCAAAATTAAAATTAGAAAAATAATAGTTAATGCTATTTAAAAATAATAGTTAACACTATTGACAATGTTTACTAGAATTAGTAGTAAACACTATACATGGCTTATTTACACCATGGGGTATTCAGGGGCTTTCAGTCTATTGACCTTTTTATTCCTCACAATTGCTCTTTAACTTTGGCAATATTCTGTATCAATCTGCTTCCACAAAAGTAGCACAGTTGTTGAATACTAAACCCTGCTTGGCAGTGCTCTGAATGTTGCTGTGCACACCGGCTCAGTCAGTCTTCCTAACAGTCCCATTAAGTAAGTACTGACTCCTAAACCCATGCAGTGGCTGAGGAAACTAAGGCAGCGACAGGCTAAATAGCTTGTCTAAAGCAATACAGCCAGCGAAGGAGACTTTAAATCAGTCTACCACAGAGCTAATTAAAAAGTAATATCGTAGTGATTCTTCATATGCAACAGCAATAAAATACATTATTATACACTAAAGTTACTACAATGTCTTTAGTTTTCTCCAAGGATAGCAATATAAACAAGAAAAAGAAGTGAACTAAGGGAGCCAGCAAAAGTGAAAGAGGATAATTTTATCTCCATTCTGAGATTACTTCCAAGCCCAACTAGAGCTTTCATGGTTTAGAATGATTTCTTTTAAAAAAGAATTTACAAGTATATCTAGGAGGACAATTCAACTCTGTGTCAAACCTGAAAGCAAGAGATGGGCTCCAAGGCTGCCGCCTCCTCCCTGTACATTGCAGAGGACAAGGGAGGCCCATGTGCTCTCCCATGCTGATAGAAAGGGCTCCACAAATACCGCATTTATATTGAGTAAACACGATCAGCTGGCTAGGTAAGTGGTGTGATGACTGAATTCTAAGGCAAAACACTGAATTTATTTCATTAAATATCCTCCCTTCACATAATTTATTTCTAGATATTAAATAAGATTATTAAAGCATATCCTTAATTAAAATGTTATTTTATACTTTAATTGGTTTGTGTAAATTTGGTCATAAAAATTACTGTTTGTAAAAGTAAGCTGACATTTCTAAGCATTCATTCAGTGCATACGCACCCACATCGGAAATGCTAGGCAAGATGTGGAGCTCTGCTGGGCTCGCCTGAGCTGTCCACCTTGGCCTTGTTCTAGTAGGTTCCTCCATGCATAGCCGCTAGCTCTGCCTTCCTCTTGATCAGCAAAGTGCAGCCTCTTTCCTTCACCACCAACACAGCAGCTACACGGAGTTCTCACTATAGAATGAACATACGTAGTGCAAAGCTTTTGCTGGCTAACGGGAAGAAAACATTTGAAAGATAGCCATGGCATATTCTTTGACCAGTGCTCTAATTTTTAAAATAATATCAAGCAGTGTACCAAACAATGGCTCACTTGATGGGAATGTATCTCCAGTTGAATCCCTTTTGCAGAACTGCCCTTTTGTGTGGTAGCCCTGGCTTATGTTAATGTTTTGTTTCTTTTTTGTGGTGCCAGGGATCAAACTCAGGACCTTGTGCTTGCCAGGCAGGTGCTTAAGTCACTGATCTATATCCCTGGCATCCTGGCTTATGTTAAGAAAAGTCATAGACACATCCAAATGAGCCAACTTGTTCCAACTGTTCCAGATGTGGTTCTGAAGATAGGATATTATTTTGTCCTATGGCAGAGGTAATTAGGTTTGATATGTTAGGGTTGTGTTTATTGTTAAGAAAACTAAGAGTCCAATTTTGTCTGTTACAGCTTTAGTCATATTTTTCAGTACATTTTCATTTTCCTCTAATTTTACCACATTTTGATTTAATTTTATCACATAATTTTTTAATAATGTATTTCTTCAAACAACTTCTTTGGCTGGAGAGATAGCTTGGCGGTCTAAAACACCTGCCTAAAAAGCACAAAGACCTGGGGTCTATCCCCAAAAACCACAGGCCAAGCCAGCCTCACCCCATTGTACTGGCCCCTGGAACTGGGTGTGGTGGCGCACACCTGTAATCCCAGCACTGGGGAGAGTGAGACAGGAGGATCACTATGAGACGAAGCTATGTAGCAAGACCCTGTACCAAATAAATACAAAAGATTAAACCACAACTTTAGGGGATATAAGAACCCTGTAAATAAATAGCACTATAATAAAACTCAAAGAAAGCAAAAGGGATAATATAATAGATACGATTGGCTACAAACAATAAAAGACACAGCTCCCAAAATTATAAATGGTAAATAAAGATTTTTGAATCTTAAAACATTAAGAAATTTATTTCATTCATTTATTAGTTATAGAATAGTGTCTGTTAGGTTTTTTAAAATTTATATTTTCATTTAGTTGAGGTAACCATTTGCACTTACTGTTTTATAGCTGCCCAATACCTTTCAGAGATAGAGTAATTTTAAATATATATCATAACTCAACAGCTTTCCACATGGTTAACCCTCAACTACAGTGTTGTTTATGGATGAGGGCAGGAAATATAGAGAATGCCAGAACTGAAAGGAAAGGCAACTCCTCAATTTTTCGATATACTTAGGTTTTTCTTATTACTCCATTATATCAAAGACATAATTTGTTTTTTTTCTACTTCTAATTAAGTTTTTTAAACAAAATATTTCATTAAACTTTTTTCAAGAAATCTGTGATCTAATACAGAGACAAAGACAAAGTTCTGAAAGTAATATGTATAAGTTTTCATGGAGTTTATTTTAAATTGCATGGCAGTATTTTTCCAACTTAATCACTTTACAACTGTTGGAAATCATCTTCTTGGAGAACGGATATTGTTATAATTCAGGTGATAAGGCATCTGTTACCAGTAAAAATTAAGTAGCTGACAGTACACATAGGCAAAAACTTCACTGTGCTTTTCCATCAGCTTAGAGTGTAATTTTATTTTGTAAAATGCAGAAAAGTGTGGCAGCAAAAAAAAATTTCATAAAATCAATGCAGGATGATTTCATCTGACAAGTGGGATGGGGGTGGAAAGAGTAGGTGTGAGGAGCTTACTGCTTCTAGTGAAGTTAAAAATCAAACTGTGATGGAGTCAAATCAAGAAAAGATTTTTCTGGAGGACTGAAATTTAAATCAAAGCCTTACTCTTAATGCTTTTCCACATATATTAATATACTTTGGGGACAGAAACCATACTCACAACAAAGCAATTAGAAAAGAGGAAAGTCTGCAAAGAACAGGAAAAGCTAAGAAGCAAGTGCAACAGCCCTATAAATGTAGTAGATATTTTAACCTTAACAGATATATTTAAAGAATTTATTTACAGTCTAATTACTTAAGGTATAGTCTGTGTCATTATTTTCAAGCCCAAGGAAGTACTCTCAGGACATCTCCTATTGTGAAAATGGAATTTACTGAAATGTGTATTACTTCCAGTTGTCCCAGACTACAGCTAGGACACAGCGATGGGAGTGTTACTCTTTAAGGTTAGCATAACAGAATCCATTTACAGCACAAGGAATGTTCTGTAAAATCACAGAAGACAATTTTACCAACAGCGAACTTTTGTTTTGTAAAATAATAATTAGATGAATGAAATAAGTAAATGTACATTTTTGGGTCCATTTTACTACAAACACAAAAATGGGAAATATACACTTGTATCAAAATGATTCTTGGGCAGATGAAATAAAAAATTAATGGGAGAAAAACTACTGGAATTAGCACTCTGGTAAGGCTTTAGTGTAAATGATCTTCATACAATAAAACTCAATTCTGCTACTATGCAAACTAGCCTGAACACACAAACATTCTAAGTGGTGGGAAACAACTTGTTATTTGCTAAAAACATATTTACAATAAAATGTAATATACTTCATGATATACAAATTTAAATGCCAAATTTGAAAAATATTAATTCTTCTGTAAGTTATTTAAAATGCACATTTCATTCTCACTGGAACGTCACTTCATTTTACGGAGAAAATTTTCATGAAATTTGCAACATGGTGATAATCTGTCTCAAAGAAAAAAATTAAAACTTTCATATCTGCCAGAGCCAGTTAAAATAACTATGTAAGGACAATTCGGAGGACAATGGGATATGAAAGAAACTGCAGACTGCTTGTCTCTTCTAAGCAATCAAAAAAAACAAAAACAAAGCAGTTAAATCACTGTGTGTGCCAAAGAGTATCTGATAACCACACACAGCTCTAGAGCCACCAGACTGCCAGTGTAGAAAAACAGTTAACTAAGATAGGCATCAACCAACAATGTGACATTAGCCAATCAGAGATAAGCAGAAATACTGTCACTCAGAGAGGAACTAGAATGCAATGATTTTAGTTTTCAGAAGCATGCTTCCGTTAGTAATCTTTCCTTACAAAATTTGGGGTAGATTTGAGCATAATTACAGCAACCTGTACAGTCTGCTGATTACTAACATCTCCCATGTGTCCTGAGAAACTGGCTGCCTCAATCTCAGGTACAGAATGGAGGATCTTAATGGAGATTGTCCAGTGCTCCCAGGCACAGAGAGATCCCAGCTCCCTGAGGTGCGCCAGGTTTCTGCATTTTTTTTCCAGAAGAGGCCAGGCTATTTGGGGCCCTAATGTGGTCTGAGTATGGCAGACTGTAATGTTAGGGTGTTAGGACTGGCCTCTCCTAAACACATTAGTCTACTGAGAACCTGATGAAGTATGTACCAAAATACAGCTATAATTCATCATAGGTATCATGAAAGGCAAAGGAAAAGAAGAAAGAGTAGAAGGAAAAGTCAGAAAGAAACAGAGCAAGCAGCCAACAGGCAGGATGGATTTGCCCAGAAGGTCGGGACTTTATTGTCCTGATGAGCTAAAGTTACACAGCTTTGTCTCGAAGCCCTGGAGAACATCGAGAGGTTCTAAGTGCTGAAGACGAGAAACTTCTGGGTGTTCTCTTGAGTTGACTGCCGTGTGCAAAGCTACAGACCTCATTTCCTGCAAAGGACTGAAGAAAAACAGGTGAAGGAGCCACTGTGCTGACAAGGAATCTAAAAATCCATAGAGTAATTTTCTTTCTTTATGTAGATATAATCCGCTATATGTGGCAGATGAAATATGCATACAAAATAATGCACATTAAATAAAATAAAATATAAAATAAATTAAATATGAACATTAAATAATGATATTAAATGCAATTTTTCACAGTTTTCTTAAGAACCAGTTACTTAATATAACATGAACAAACTGAAGCAAATATTTCTAAAGCATTTTTAAAAACAGACACGCATTTTTCCCAACATTGCATTTTTCATACTTCTAAAATGCTTCGACACACCAGTTTCTTATTCCTTGCCAAAAGCAAACTTTGAATCACTAACTGAAAATTTATTTGTAGTTTGACTTTCTTGATACAGGTGAATTACCATCACCAATAACTAATAAAATATATGAGCGCTTTCCCTGGCGTGATTCTATCCTGCGTGTCTGTTCTGTGGGAGCAGCGCTGATTCACTTCCGTCCACTTTCTTTCCCACCTAAGTGCACGCCACCACTCCACAGAAGATTCAGTGGATATGGACATGAGTCCCCTGAGGCCCCAGAACTATCTCTTTGGTTGTAAACTAAAGGCTGGTAAAGATTACCACTCCAAGGTGGATAAAGGAGCACCAGTTGTCACTAAGAACAGTCAGTTTAGGGGCTGGTGCAAAGGATGAATTGTACATTCTTGAAGCAGAGGCTATGAATTATGAAGGCAGTCCAATTAAAGTACCATGGCAACTTTGAAAATGTCTGTACAGCCAATGGTTTCCCTTGGGGGCTTTGAAATTACATCACCTGTTGTCTTAAGGTTGAAGTGTGGTTCAGGGCCTGTGCATATTAGTGGACAGCATTTAATAGCTGTGGAAGAAGATACAGAGTCTGAAGAGGAAGAGGAAGAAGATGTAAAACTCCTAAGTATATCTGGAAAGCGATCTGCCCCTGGAGGTGGCAGCAATGATCCACAGCAAAACGAAGAATTAGCTGCTGATGAAGACAATGAAGATGTTGAAGATGAGGATGAGGATGATGAGGATGAGGATGAGGATGATGAGGATGAGGATGAGGATGATTTTGATGATGAGGAAACTGAAGAGAAAGCTCCAGTGAAGAAATCAATATGAGATACTTCAGCTAAAACTGCACAAAAACCAAACCAGAATGGAGAAGACTCAAAACCGTCAACGCCAAGACAAAAAGGGCAGAAATCCATCAAGAAACAGGAAAAGACTCCTAAAACATCGAAAGGACCTAGTTCTGTAGAAGACATTAAAGCAAAAATGTCAGCAAGTATAGAAAAAGGTGGTTCTCTTCCCAAAGTGGAAGTCAAATTCATCAATTATGTGAAGAATTGCTTCCGGATGACTGACCAGGAGGCTATTCAAGATCT